>JAQPPZ010006654.1:0-10813 GCA_028583015.1 Wollemia nobilis
GCTCAACCACCTCATGGTGCCCTCCTCCTGAGGGATGGGTCAAATTGAACTTTTACGGTGCCTCGAAAGGAAATTCGGGCCCTGCGACTGTTGGTAGGGTAATTAGAAATTCTAAGGGTGAGCTCATTGGTGCATACACAGAGAATATTTCTATCCAAACCTCTCATTTTGTTGAATCCAAGGGTCTCCTTCAAGGGTCGCTATTGGTAGAAACACTTAAATATCAAAAAATCATTGTAGAAGGGGACTCTTTAAATCTAGTAAATATTGTCAATTCTATTAGCAAGCCTCACTGGAGCATTTCAAATATTCTAGCAGAGGTGTTTAGAATTCTAAAATCAAGAGAGTTCAAAGTTAATCATATTTATCAAGAAGGCAATAAGGTGGCGGATTATATGGCCAACTTGGGTCTTTCTCAACAAGACCTGAGGGTCTAGTTGGATAATTTCCCCCAAGACCTTGAATCTCTTGTTTTCAATGATAATGGTTAGTTATTGGTTGTGTGTGAGGTTTGGTATGGGAGTTCACTCTGTGGACTCTTTACTAGATGTTGTATTCTATGCTTGATTGGGTGGGCCATCTTAATTGGTGATCTTCACAAGTCCCCAGTTGGGCATCTTTGTGTTGACGTTGATCAAAATTTGCGTGGCCTTGGTCCCAATGGTGTCCTCATTATATGCTCTTTTGATGATGTTTTCTACTCTTGTAGTTATGTGGTGATGTGTTTATCTATACTCGAGGAAAAGTACTTCGCTCTTCTAGGTACATTGTAGGTTGTGGTATCCTTTGTCAACGAGATTCGGGACATGGTTAACAAGCAGATGGATATGATAACCTCGAACTAGCTCTGTTATGATTTTCTCTTAGCAGTTGATATCAGGTTATATTTTATGTTGGTTGTATGGGACCCTCTCTATTTTTTTTTACTGATAGAGGCATGGTTCCTTTAGTTGTTATTACCTAGATTTTATGGCATGTTGTTTGTATGGGACCCTCTCTATTTTACCTTGTTGAGGATGGCCTGGTATTCCTGCCCCTTGGATGGTTTTGATTTAATGTTGTAGTTTAGTGCATTTGCATGCCCTATCTCAACCTATTGTAATAGGTTTGGGGACCTCAAAACCCTTCGTTTACCAAATAAATAAATAAACAAAATGGCGATCACGGTGGGACTCTCAAAGGGTTTCATATTTTGATTTGCCTTGTCATATATCGATTTGTTGATCTACATTTTCTATTTTTGTTGCAGGTCTTTAGAAGCTTGATTGCGTGAAAGTCTTGAAATTCAAACCTAGGGTTTTTAAAATTTGCAAGAGTTTGATTTGTACTTGTGTGGACATTAGATTGAATATGGGGAACAATACAATACCACGTTTATGAATCTAAGGAAAAATATGTAAACTTATGGGTAAGTCATTTATTTTAGAAACCCTAGCTATATTTATTTTTTCTTATATATATATATATATATATTTATTTATTCATCTTTCTTTAAGCATCATAGGCATTTTCTTTTCAAAAAAAATAAAATTAAAAACAGAAAGAAGTGCATTTTAGAATAGCAGTTTATTTGTTTACAAAAAAGTCATATAGACTTAAGTATTTTATTTTCAAAAAAACTAAAATTTAAAAAAAAAATGCATTTTAGAATAACAGTTTATTTGTTTACAAAACATCATATAGACTTAAGTATTTTCTTTTCAAACAAATTAAAATTAAAAAATAATAATAAAGAAGTGCATTTTAGAATAATTATTTATTTGTTTACAAAAAAATCATATAGACGACATTTAGGGTTAGATCTGCACTTGCAAATAGTTGCATTAGAATTTTCAAATTTATCTTAGTCTGTTTTATGAATCTGAATGTCAAAAACATTCTGATATTTTATTTAGAAATTTACCCATTGCATTTGGCTCAAGTTTTCTGTTATCTATGGCATTTTGTTTCCTGATTTGTTTGCCTTATGTGTTTTCGTGTATATTTTAGGCAAAAAATTTGAAGCGCATACTACCTACATATTAAGATATTTTTTCTTTGCATTTTAATGTTTAGAAAACACAAAAACACCACAAAAAATGAAAACTTAAAAGGAACCACACACACTACATGTTCCACTTTTAACATCAGCGAGATGGATTTCATCACCAATCATTGATCAAGACCAACGACGGTGGGCTTCATCTCTATTTGTTGGCTTACCCCCTAGAAACTGTAGTAGCCCATAACGAGTGGATTTATGGATTTTATCATCGAAAGGTCCCCTAATTTTGGGTGCACTCAGATAGAAATGACTAGTAATTCCCTTCTACCACGGGGCTTAATAATAAGTGGAACGCAACTATTTTGTTTGTCTGAGCTCACCCGAGAGTGAAGCGAAAACTTATGGGGCTTTTCCCTAGGTATTAGACAAGTAGCATGATTTAGATAGTGTGACATCCCTCGAGGGGTAATTGTGATTCATTATTTTTACCCTTGAGCCAATCATACCTTTAGGAAGCTATTTTTAGCCATTCATGATTCATCCTTCACCAGAGGGGTCGATTCGAACACACCCTTTTAGTTGTATCCATCATTCACTTTGCATAGTGGTTTTAGGATTAGGAGTCTTAACCAAAAAACACACAAAAACAAAATAAAATTTAAAAAAACTTTTGCAAAGACATAGGACACACTTGGTTGCTTAATTTGTGTGTTTGTTCATTTTTCTGCAATTATACTTTTTCACACACACCCTACGCATTCGTTATCCTAGCTTAATTATAGCTTATGGTATTGACACAAAATCAAGATAGAGCCACGAGTTAGGTAACCACTAGCCAACCAACTTCATCCATGGAGTGCTTCACTCCTTTCCTAGCAACTTTAGTGGCTAACCGAACCTGTGTTAGGGTAAACTATGTAGTATATTACATTATACTACATAAATTATTACATTTACTTTGCTATTACCATGTAGATATTTATTGTTTCAAATATCTAATGGTAAGTAGGTTAAATCCTAAATATCCTAGGTAGTCAATCCTAAACCTAACTCTATACCTGACCAGATGCGTTTGTTAGCGTGGTTAAGGGAGAATTAGTTGGCATTGTTATTTTATGTATTATATAACATTAGTCCTAATGCTAATATTAGTAATGAATAATTTTGATTAATCTTAATATTGTTTCACCTAATTTTCTACATTGGTATCAAAGCCAACTTTTTTGGCTCACTCGGAGGATGAGCTGGTGATATTTGGATGCCACCAAACCCACCTCAACAGGTGAGCTCGATGGCGAAGTGAGGCCCATTTTTGGCCAGGTCAAATCGACCTGCCAGGGCCTAGGAAACCTTGGGATTGATCGACCGTGACCCAAGGCAAGGAGCGCATCGAGAGCAGCAATCGATCGCCCTCACCAAGCTAGCATATCGACAACATTTTACTATTGACCAGGCTCAGTGGTCGACTGACCACATCAACGCCTGTGGAGAGCAAGAGCCCTGCCTTAACTCCCGCTCATAGGGCTCGAGCCCCCATAGAGCCACCAGTGGGAGTGCATCGAGGGCAAGAGTGCCCTCACGCTCTCATGTAGACTCCATAGACTAGGAGAGCCAAGAGGGCAGGATTGCTATCCCCTCCCAGTTGGACGCACACCAGGTACTACCCAGGATCCGAGAGGGTAGGAGGCCCTCCGATACTCGAGATCCAAGTCCCACCATCGGGATGTGAGAGGGCAGGAGGTCCTCTGATCACCGACCACCTTAGAATCCATGAGGGCAAGAGGCCCTCCGATCCCAGCAGACCTAACACGTGGTGAGATTCGAAGATCTTTGGATTGCACGCACCCTGAGATGCTGACTCAGACTACTGACTTGGCAAGCTGACTAGGATTGTTAACTAGGTGACACATGGCACACTGGCCATGCACCACCTAGATGTTGATTGGACATACGACCTGACTCAGACCTGACACATGGAAAATAGCCACAGGACAACTCAGACTCGACGGATAACCCTTTAGTGCCACATAGCGGCATCCAAAAGTGTCAAGGACCAACTCAGATTACCCGCAGGCAATCACTCCACAAGGGAGTGTTGATGTTTTTCAAGCCTCTTGCATCCCCCTATGGGATGCATGTGGGATAAATCCCACAGATCCCTCGAAGAAGCTCGTCGGCTTCTTCAATACCAAGCATCAGGGCTTCAGTTCCAAGCCAACCGACAGCTTGGTTGACCAAGGCAGATGCCTTGGGCCAAGCAGGTCGCGTGTTCGAGCCCGTGCGCCACCATTTTACAAGGTTTTTACCATAATTTGGTTTTTTTAATTAAATTTTTAATTTTTCTATATTTTTTAAATATTTTTAATATATTTTTTGATATTTTTTTATAATATAGTATAAATTCGTCAAAAATGTCAATTTTAAGCCTTTATAATTGATTTTTTTCCCCAATTTTGCTTAATTATAAAGAAATTTAGTCTTTAAAAGTATTTTATTAGTTTTTTTGAACTTAGAGATATTTTAAATTAAACCAAATTATTTTTCAAAAACAAAGGATTTCTTCAACATTTTTTTGCAAATAAATCCTCAAAGTTCTATAGTTTTCTTCACACATTTTTGGATATAAAAAGACATAGCAACTCAAACTTCTATTGCAAAACAAAGATATTTAAAACATTGAGGAAGAACATAGGTCATTTTCTTTGCAACAAAATCAAAATTTTGCTTTTGTTTTCTCCTTCACAAAGGAGATATAAGCCATAAAATTGCAACTTTTTTGTTGTAAACTTGAAAAATATTTTGAACCTATTTTTTGATCCTCATGCTTGAGTGTTGAAGACAAAAACCAAAGTCGTGTGTTGACTGGTCTGGAAGCCTTTCAAACTCGGGTCATGTGTCGACTTGTCTTGAAAGGAGTGCTCGAATTTTTCAAAATTTTGTATAAATTAAGGGGGGATAGAAGTCATATTTGGTGATTCTATTTTTTTGCAAAATTGTAAAGAGAAAGGGGGGATATTTCAAAGTAAGAAAGGTGCATTCTTGATTGTACTCGACACCTTTTCTTAAAAATTGACTATACTAGGTGCATTCTTGGTTGCATCCGACACCTATAGTGATAATAATTTGGGTTGCTCTCTTGTTTTGATTATTGCACTAACAATCATGTTTTGTGTATGCATTTAAAAAATCATAAAGAACACTAAAGAGCATTTCATAAACTCAAACTTCACTAAAATCGTGCTACACCTTGCATAGGTTAAACAAGTCAATCATGTTTTGAAATAGTGATTCTTGTATTATATGTAGATTATCTGATCATTATTGGTAATTCAGAGAAATTGATTAACGTTGTGAAGGATGACTTGAAAGAGTCATTTGATATGACAAATCTTGGACTTATCCACTACTGTCTTGGCCTTGAGATAGAACAGAAGAAGAATCATCTTAGGGTGACTCAGAAAATGTATACCAAGACTTTAGTAGAAAAATATTGTATGACTGATTGTAATCCCAAAACAACACTGATAGAATCGGGGCTTCAGTTATCATGGTATGACGACTCACCACAAGTAGATGGCATGCTATATAGACAGATGATTGGAAGAAACATCTATCTGACCAATACTAGACCAGACATTACTTATGTTGTAAACTATCTTTCTCGGTTCATGCAGGAACCAAAGGTCTCTCACTGGAAAGAAGCTAAAAGGGTTCTTCACTACATTCAGGGTAGTGTAGATTATGGTCTAGAGTATAAGAAGAATAACTCATTCTTCTTATAGAGTGACACTGACTCTGACTACGTTGGATCCCTAGATGACAAAAAAACAACATCAGGATATGTATTTCATCTTGGATCTAGTCCTCTCATGGCATAGGAAAAAACAACATGTGGTTGCTTTATCTTCAACAGAGGTAGAGTATTGTGTTGCACGTGGAGTTGTGTGTGAAGCGATATGGTTAAGTCACATCTTGGCTACCATGGGCCTACCAAAGAAACTTCCTATTCACATGTTTTATGACAACTCAGGTATTTTGAACTTGGTAAAGAATCTAGTACATCATGAACATACAAAGCATATTGATACAGATTGTCATTTCATTCGTGATGAAGTTCCTAAACATAGAATCAAGCTCCAATACATTCCCACCGATGAACAGGTTGCTGACATCTTCACAAAGGCACTTGGACGTGTCAAATTTGAACTGTTTCGAAGTAAATTTTGTATATCAAAGTAATGTAATAAAGGGGGGATGTTAGGGTAAAATAGGTAGTATATTACATTGTACTACATAGATTATTACATTTACTTTGTACTATTACCATGTAGATATTTACTGTTTCAAATATCTAATGGTAAGTAGGTTAAATCCTAAATATCCTAGGTAGACAATCCTAAACCTAACTCTATACCTAACCAGATGTGTTTGTTAGCGTGGTTAAGGGAGAATTAGTTGGCATTGCTATTTTATGTATTATATAACATTAGTCCTAATGCTAATGTTAGTAATGAATAATTCTAATTAATCTCAATATTATTTCACCTAATTTGCTACAACCTGTGTGACACAGACAAGACATCTTGACTTATCTGTTGGACCCTCTCATGTGGCATCTACTTTGGATGTAGATACATTTCAAAGGGTGTTAGAAATATAGTATATTATATTATTTAGATCATGTAAATGTTCCTTCCAAGGTACGTACTTAGGATATTAGATTACTTTAGGGGAAAGTTATCTAGTTACTTCATGCAATGTAATAAATGCACAAGTGTCAATGTGCAAGTTGTATATGTGCAATTTGTCCCTTCCACAGCTAGGTAGAGTGTTGGCAAAGGAACCTATCTTCATATATAAGAAGGGCCTCATTGTAATAGATAGATATAGATAGATAGAGAATCTTAGAGCATATTTGTAGATAGTAGCATAGTTCTGTGTAGATCACCATATATTGGTGATGGGCATAATGTTGTTCAGTAGCTTTATTAATGGAGTGTTTATTTCCTTCATAGCTACATCATATTTACTTATGTCATTTCTATTTATAGCATATTTTAGTCATCTCGTAGATTTACTTTCTTTCATATTATTATGCATCTTTTGATTAATATCCTTCATTGCACATTACATCAAAAGCTAACAGTGGTATCAGAGATATGGTAGATCATTGCTCTTTGAAAATTTCTTAATCTATGGTCACATTCTTAAAGTGAAGACTCTTAATAATGCTGGTTCGGATCATTGGCCAATCATGGTGGAAATGTGAAAAACCAATGTGAGTTTATTTCCTTTTCATTTTTAATTAATGTGTCTTAGAGACATTTCCTTCAAACCTCATGTGCAAAAATGGTGGAAGGAAGGTAAACCTAGGCATGGGACTAAGATGTTCTATTTTGCCAAAAGACTGCAATACATTAAATCCAAAATCAAGACTTGGAACTGGAAAGAGTTTGGGGATGTTCATAAAAAAACTTGAATTTATTGCTCATCTTAAAAATTTGAAAAAGAAAATCCGTTTAGATGGCCTCACAGAGAAGAGAAGTGCAGATGAAATTAAACTCACAACTCAGTTAGAGGAATGGGAAAAAAAAGAAGAAATCTTATGGAATCAAAAATCTAGAATTCAATGGCTCAAATAAGGAGATCGAAACACAAATTTCTTCCACAAATCTCTTCTAGCTCGAAGATCTCACAACTTGATTTCTTCCTTAAAATAAGATTTTGGAGATGTTGTTTATACTTGGGATGGCATGAACTCTATTGTTGTTGATTGCTTTTCCAATCTCTTTGCTGCTACTCCTCTTGAATCAGATTCACAACAAAATGTTCTTCAAGCAATCCCTTCTCTTATCATTTCTATGGAGAACTCTATTTTGACTGCTCCTATTACTATCAATGAGCTTCAACAAGTAGTTTTTAAAATGCAAAAAGGGAAAACCCTAGGTCCTGATGGTTTTCCCATTGAGTTCTACCAAGACTTCTGGGATATCCTTCATGTTTATTTATTAGAGGTGGTGGAAGAATACAGGAAAGCCAAAGAAATTTTGAAGGTTATCAATAAAACTTATATTACTCTTGTTCCAAAAGCTCAAGAGGTTGATCATATCTCAGCTTTTAGACCTATTGCTTTATGTAATGTTCTTCTCAAAATCATTACTAAAATCATGGCAGAAATGTTGAAGCCTCTTTTGCATAAGATTATTTTCCTAGAGAAAGGGGGTTATTTGGAAGGACATCAAATAGTAGATGAGATAGTTCTTTATTAGGAAGCCATCCATTCCATGGATATGCAAAATTCTCCTTCCATGTTCATTCGGTTAGACTTATCCAAATCTTATGACAGAGTGGATTGGCACTTCCTTATCAAAGTTTTGAGGCAATTTGGTTTCTCTAAGGATTGGATGGATTGGATTATGGGATGTATCTCTTCTATTTCCTACTTAGTTCTTATCAATGGCAGGCATTCTCAATCATTCCCAAATTCCAGAGGTATTAGGCAAGGTGACCCGCTATCCCCTTATTTATTCATCATTCTTGTTGAATGCTTGGGTAGGACTATAACCAAAAAGAGGGAAAACAAAACCCTTGAGGGAGTTACCATTGCTCACGGAGCTAGACCTATCTCTCATCTTCAATTTGTGGATGACTCTACTCTTTTAGGTAAAGCTACAGTTAAGGAAGCTTATAATATTAAGCAAATCATTAGTTGTTTTTCTAAGGCTACTGGGTAGTTGATCAATGAAGATAAATCTAAAGTTATTTTCTTTCATTGCTCTACTATATAGGAATCCATGGTCTTGGATAAATTAATATATAAGAAGACCTCTATTCCAATCACTTATTTAGATATTCCCATAAATATTCAAAGGCAAAAAAATAATATTGGAATTGGTTGTTGGACAAAGTCAAGAAGAAAATTGGAAAGTGGACCAACAAGTGGCTTTCTTCTAGGGGTAGAATTACCTTGGTAAAATCAGTCCTTCAAGCTATTCCTATTTATGTTTCTTTCATTTTGAATATCCCAAAGGCTGTTCTTCGAGAATTGGATCAAATCAGTCATCATTTCCCTTGGAATGGTACTAAGGAGAAAAGAAAATGGGCCTTGGTGAAATGGGATACTTTGTCTTCCTAAGAGTGAAGGGGGGTTAGGATTCCGATCTTCAATTAATAACAACAAAGCTTTAGCTGCTAAATTATATTTGAGGATGTTGCATAACCCTAATGCTCTTTGGGCCAATAATCTTCATGCTAAATATACTGAGAACAAAAGTCCTGAAGACCTTGTTCGCTATCAAATTCCTACCAAAGGTTCTCCCATTTTAGCGAGTTCTTAAGACTGGTGAAGATTTGATAAAGAAAAAATTATTTTGGATCATTCATAATGGTCAACATGTAAATTTTTGGACAGATTCTTGGGATGGTCACAAGCCTTTGATAACTCAGTTTCTCGATTGAAGGCCTTGGATGGAGGAGCTTCACCTAGCTAATTGGATAAAGGTGGCTAATTACTATCGATACCATACTGGTAATTCAAAGGTTGGTAGATGTTGGATCCCTATTGAGTGCTGGTCTATTCAAATCCCAGAAAGGTAAAGACAAGATATGCAAGGCATCCTTCATATGAGATCCCTCTCTTGGTCCCATGAAAAAGATTGTTTTGGATGGAACAACACTACTAAGGGTGAGTATTCAGTTGCTCAAGGTTATTTGACCTTATGCCATAATAATCCCAACCATTCTTCTGACATATTTTCTCAATTGTGGTCTCAAAAGATCTGGCCTATGGTGAGGTTTTTAATTGGCTTTTATTGCATCGTAGGGTGCTTACTGGTGAACAACTTATGAAGCATGGTTTTCATGGCCCTTTTAGATGTGAAATATGTGAAGAGAATGTAGAAAATATCAACCATATTTTTATTGAGTGTACTTTAGCCTCTGAGCTATGGAGGAGAATGGCCACTTTACTTGGCTTACAGTGGTCCAATTTTTTTATTTTTGAACAGCTTTGGGGGGATTGGCCTAATCAAGAGGTTGTTGATCATTTTATTAGGCGGATAGTTTGGATGTGTTCTACCATTCTTCTTTGGAATATTTTGAATGAAAGGAACAACTGAATTTTTAATCAAGATAGGAAGGATATTCACTATATTTGGAAAAACACCATAGCCAACTTAGTTGAATCAGTCCATCAACTCATTAATCACACCCAAAACTCCCACCAAATATGGGATTAAGTGATGCAAATATTGAAGATTAAATCTTCTAAGGGCAACCAACTTAAAGGGAATGTGGGTATTAGTAAGATGGATAGGACTAGAAATTGGCAACCTCCTAAGGATTTTGGAAAAGTCAATACTGATGGAGCCTCTAGAGGGAACCTTGGAAAAGCTAGTGTGGGAGGAATTGGTAGACTTTTAGATGGCTCCCTGGTTTTGACTTTTGCTAAGAATTTGGGTATTCTTTTCAATAACCTTGCTGAGGGGTATGATATCCTCAGAGGCCTTCACGAGGCTACTAAGGTTGGATGGGAAAAGGTGTTAGTTAAGTCTGACTCTCAACTTATGATTAATCTCTTGAACACTCCTAAGAATCATAAGGTGGATTGGAGAATAAAAAGAATTATTGAGAAGATTCAATTAATCCAAATGGGATTTTTGAAAGTTGATTACAATCATGTGGTCAGAGATCAAAACAAGAGTGCTAATGCTTTAGCTAATTGGGCTTTGGACAAAGGTGATCTTACTTTTTATGGACACCCTCATATATGGTGGGCTTCTCAAATTAGGGAAGCTCTTCTTTCTATCATTTCTTTGGATGGCTCCATTT
>JAQPPZ010006655.1:0-108576 GCA_028583015.1 Wollemia nobilis
AGAATCTCCGCATAAGAGGTATTTTTTCCTTCGCGAGAACCAGGAAGAGACCCCATTGGGCCCTCCCAGGAAATCGAAAGATCCTTGTCCAGAGGCCTGCAACAGACCCCACACACGCTGAAGGAGGTTTCCGAACTGAAACCCTGGAGCCACGGCCGTCGACAGTGCAGAGGAATTCCCGCCAAAGCGCCCGGCAGCAGTTTTTTTTTTCCACAAAAAACCAGATCTCTTCAATTTTTTTTTTTTTTTTTTTTTTTTTTAGAACTATTAAATTGATCTTTTTATTACAAAAATTATGTTATTTTCTATTTAAAAATCTTTAAAAAGTTATTTTTTTTAGCATTCAAATTGAAAATAGAAGTGCCAATTTTTTTTATGCAACTAAGCAATTGTCTTTCTTTAGTTTTCTCCAAATGTGGGGATAAAGAGACAAAGTATAGAAGACATTTTATTGCTCTAATTATCAAATTTTCATCATAATTTCCTTTATTGCTCCTAACTCTTCAAGTTTTCATGAAGACATTTTGTCGTATGCTTCATGAATATCGTAGAACCATTCCTCACTCAATTATCTATATTGATCCATGGAAGGGGTTGGACAGAAGCTATGGTCCCATGAGGATTCGTGAACCTTTTGATCCTAATGCACCACCTATTTTTGAGTGTTGAAAATAAAATCCAATTCGTGTGTCGACTGGTCTGGAAGCCTTTCAAACGTGGGTCGTGTGTCGACTTGTCTTGAAAGGAGTGCTCGCATTTTTCAATTTTGTGAAAATTAAGGGAGGATAGAAGTCATATCTTGTGATTCTATTTTTGCAAATTGTAAAGAGAAAAGGGGGATATTTTAATACAATATAGGTGCATTCTTGACTATACTCAACACCTTTTCTTAAAAATTGACTATACTAGGTGCATTTTCGGTTGCATCCAACACCTATAGTGATAAAAATTTGGGTTGCTCTCTTTTTTATTATTGCATTAACCATGATGTTTTTGCAATTAAACAATCATAAACATTGAAGAGCATTTCAAAAACCCAAACTTCACTAAATCGTGCTACACTTTGCACAAGTTAAACAAGTCAATTTTGACTCCCCATCAAAGGTCAAAATTCAAACACCTTGATTCACTCTCTTTGTTTGGCTTAATTTCCTCAAACTTTCCATCATTCTTGAAGGGTGTTAATGCAGGTGCCATTAAATATCCTAGAGATCAAAATCAAAAGTTTTCAAAAACCTACCCCTTTAATTTGCTCTATTTGTTTGGCTTAAAATTCTTCAAACTTTTCATCCCTTGTTAAGGGTGTTAAGGCAGGTGCCATTAAATATCTTAAAGAGCAAATTAAATTCTTCCATATACTATTTTGAGGGTATACTAAAAGAAATATCATCTTAGTACAAATTGTAGGACCTTCATCATGGCAATTATCAATAAATACTTAAGTGATACACAATTGCTAAAAGGTCCTAACTATTCAGCATGGAAAACTAAGATGAAAGCCATCTTGACAACAGAGGACGTGTGGGATTTAGTTGATGGTACTGAATCAAGACCTGCAACAACAAGAGTAGATCAAAAAGCATGGGACAAAAAGAACAATCGTCTTCTCATGTTAATACTCCTAGCAACTACTGATGAGATCCAACCTCACATAAGTGAAGCTAAAATTGGTAAAGAGACATGGGATGCTCTTAGTACAATTTTTGAAGGTAAAAATCAATCAACTATTCTAAACCTTCAAACACAACTTAATACACTCTCCATATGAAGTCAGGTTAATCAGTAGAACTATTCCTTTGTGGCAGATCTGAAGTCGAAACTTAATGCTTTAGGGGCCAAAGTTGAAGACACCATTTTGACTTCGTAATTTTGAGAACACTTCCTGAAACCTACAAAATGTTGATTACATCCCTTAATGTTTCACAAAGATTTGTCACCTTTGTGAAGTTAGTCAATTTGCTTCAAACTGAGGAAGAAAATCAACTCCAAAATGATGAAGTGTCAAACAATGCACTTTATTCAAACAATAAGGGTGATAAGAAGAAATGAAACTTTCAAAAGGAAGGATCATCCTCAAAGGGTAAGGGAAAGCAATATCAAAAGAGGTTTTGCTCGCATTGCAAAAAGGACAACCATGACACCAATCGGTGTTGGTTCAAAAATAAGCAAAACAAGAAAGACAAAGACAACACAGAAGCAAAACAAAGACAATATTGCTAGTGAAGTGTCTAGTTCTGATTCTGATTTTGGTTCATAAAAAGCACACAGAGTGCTTATTGCTAAAATAGTATTGTAGAAGGAAAACACATTTGTCACCTTGAGCAAAACACCATTTCCTCTCTCTTTTTTAGGTTTCATAAATAGCATAAGTTTTTGTTTGAAGTACTTGTAATAAAGGGGTGTTTGTACCTCTTTTAGGCTTCATAAAATAGCAAACTCTCATTGTTTGAAGTTCTTGTAACAAAATGAGGGAATTTTTTGGTGTAAAATTGCCTAGGAGGCAATCTTTGTAAAAATCCTTTACAAAACTCTTGAGTTGCACATCTTTTTGCTATTTAGAGGGGATATACATTTCTTTTTCTTCACAATTTTTTGTAAAAAGAGAAGAAGACTTATAAGGGTGCATTTTCAGTAGCGACCGACACCTTAGTCATACTTCTTTCAAAAATTAATTACATGTTTTGCAAAAAGAAGGGGGAACTTATAAGGGTCCATTTTTGGCAGCGATCGACACCTTAGCTACCTTATCATTTGCAAACTCATATTGTACTTGAATGAACCTTGTATGAAGTGATATATTCTACTACACCTAGCGATTGCAATGGCTAGTTACCCATGCAATTCGGTTGGATGACAATATTAAAATAAGGACATTCATTGATGTGAAGACAAAGTGAGGAATGACCCATTTTTTGCTTAGAAGCAGCTAGAGCATTGTGACAGAGCAAGAACCAGCAGATCAAACATCTTTTTTACTTTATTAGGACAGTTATTACTTTACCCAAATATTGTTGTATAAGAGGATGTATATGTATTACCCAAATAATGTAATAAGGGGGGATGTTAGAGTAATATTTTATTCTTTGGGATATTTACCCTTTTACTCCACTAGGTAAAATAGGTAGTATATTGCATTATACTACATAGGTAGATTATTACATTTACTTTTCTACTTTCTACCATGTAGATATTTACTATCTTAAATATCTAATGGTAATTCCTAAATATCCTAGGTTAAGAATCCTAAACCAAACTCTCTACCTCCTATGACACGTTGGTTAGCGTGATTTCAGCATTATTGTTTTATATGCTATTTTGTATCCTATTTAAACTATAGTTCCTAAACTATATGGTTAATGCAATTTATAATTTTATTAATCAAACTATGATCTCCTGGTCACAATCAAAACCAAAACTTGTTATCTTCCTCTACAAAATACCCCATAACCCAAGTTTTCAAAACAAGCAACTAAAACGAAGATCACTTTTCTTTCTTAAAATATAAATATATCTTTCTAATTTAAAGAACACCATAGAGTATTAGTTCATCACCTTCTAATATACAACATGCCCAATAATATCCAATATTTAATCTAAAATTGCTAAAGCATTGCTATTAAACTTCATTCCCATCTATTTGATGTCTTAATTCTTTTCAAAAGTTTTAAACTATTAGCAAATCATTCAACAAGAAGAATACATTCCATTTAAGACTTCTTTAAAAATAAGATATTATATATATAGCATTCAAAAGAACATTTCCAATTTCTTTTTAATAAAATTAAAGAAATCATTAATCTAATCTTCTAAATACAATATTTCCTTTTAATTCCATTAATAATCTTAAATAAAATAAATCTCTAGAAAGTTTTTTAATTCACTGAAACTTTTGATGATCTTTTATTCCAAGAAAGATTAAATATATAATTAAAAATACTACCAAAACCTTAAAAAGGATAACCCTATACTTAAATTAAGGTGCACATCAAAATCACTAAATCTTACTAAAGCTTCTACAACCAGACTAAGCTTCCTACTACCAGCAAGAGCCTAAACACCTACATCTAGGACCAAAAACAAGCCAAAAAGGAAAATTCAACATAGATAAATGGAAGAAGATAAAGGTAAGATGTAATGCACAACCATCATCAATAGAGGTATGATTACAAGAAAGTCTAAAGTGTCAACATTCACAACAAATGACCTGACTCGAATCTACCCTTAAAACAACATGTAGAAGAACAATTCTAACCAAAATTGTAAGGTTCTAATACATACAATGCAAATAGATGAAATTTCTATGGGATTGGACCAAGATCAACACTAAGCTATACAAAAAAAGCTATGAAATCAAACTTATGTCCTAAGCAAGTGGCCAAAAAACATCGAAAACCAAGAAGAGCTCAAGGAAATAGGCCACAAACCAACAAGAAGATAAAATATCAAGCAACGAAGGAAGCAACAATAAGGTACTCATTGCAAAATACTAAAACTCTGACATCTAAAAGTACAAATGGTCATGTGCTCTACTCCTAGTTTCCCACTTCGTTTTCATTGCTAACCTCCAACTGGAGAAACCATTTCTCCATTTATAGCTTGGATTCTTCCAAGGTGTAGGAAATTTCTCAAGAATATTTCCAATGCTAGCCACCCATGATATTCTAGCTAGCACATTCTTCATTGAATATTACCAAGAACCAAAGGCCAATGTCCCATAACGTGCTTTAATTAGCATGCGCTCAATCTAAGGTTTAATTTTTAAATAACATTATCCCCTTAAACCTTATTAAAACATTATTATTTATAATATTAATGTAATTAAATTAATCACCCCTCTAATTAATTTAATTAGCATCAATTGTTAATATTGACCATTAACATTGATCACTAGTTTGGGCCCTTAGGGGGTTTCCGGTAATCCCCCCCCCGGATGGGTGGCCCCCCCCCCCCCTTTGTGGGGGGGGGGGGGGGGTGGGCGGCGGTCCCCTCTCCTCTTTTAGGGGGGGGGGCGCGCGGGGGGGGGGGGGGGGGGGGACGCCCCTACCCCCCCCCGTAGGGCGCGGGGGGGGAATTTTTGTTTTTTTTTTGTTTTTTTTCTCGTGGCGGGGGTAGCCCGCCCCCCCCCCCCCGCCGGGGGGGGGGGGGGGGGGGGGGGGGGGGGGGGGGGGGGGGGGCGCGGGGGGTTGGGCGGGGGCCGCCGCGGGCGCGGGGGGGGGGGGGGGGTGGGGCGTGGGGGGATATAATCTTGGGCATTAATGATACCGACTAACTTAGCAAAAATCAATGATCATTAAGCACAAGTAGGGGTGCATTCCAAAAAAATCAATAAAGCATACACCATTATTTTATCCTTGAGTAGGTGATAATTTTTAAGATAACTACAACGTTATCACCTACCTACTAAGGATGACTCTTTTGCAAAAAGCAAGATCCCTGCCCAATGGTGTATTCACACATCAAACACAATTGCAATGCATCTATATGAAGGGTATTTTATTACCCTTGAGTTGTTGATGAATAAGTCATCCATCATTTCCTATTTTATTCTCTCATATCTGGTGGTTATCTCATACCAATCCATCAATGAGATTACCTAGTCTTGCAACCACAAAATCATCAACAATATCATATTCTAAAATAGTATAATAAAAAATATTAAGTGCAACTATCAACATGTCCTGATGATATAACAATGATATTATGCATTGGATCTCCACACATCAATACATAATTCAAGTATCAAGTTCAAGTCCTGCCAAGGAGGGTCATTACAAAAGATACAATACTTTTGACTGTATGGCTAGAAAGGAATAGAAGAATATTTAAATAAAAGGAAACCAATTTAGAAGTAATGAAAACTAATATATGTTTAGCCATAGAGGAGTCTAATCCAACCCTATCAACTCATCCAGTTCCTAATCTAGAAGCAAAGAGCCTTGATAGATGGATTCAAGTCATCAAATGGATAATGATGTTGGGTACAAGAGAAACAAAAGAAGACAAAGAATATAAAGTGGAAACCATTAGATGTGGAGTTGGTCAAATTGAATTTTGATGGAGCATCTAAAGGAAATATAGGACCAACATGAGGAGGAATAATTAGAAATAATAGAGGAGAGATTTTGTCTCATTATGCTTTCAATAGTGGATTTAAGACAAATAATGAAGCTAAATCTTGGGAAGCTTTGGAAGGCTTAAAAATATGCAAAAAAATGAAATGGAACAGAGTATGGATGGAAGGTGATAATTTTGTAATTTAAAATCTTGCTAAAGAGTTTGAGAAATTAGGTTTACTCATACAGAAAGGGGAAAAAACAAATGTGTAGATAGGCTAGCCAATAGAGGGGTTTAAATTGAGTATCGTGACTTTTTCATGGTTAGAGGAAGTAGTATGTTTAACTAAAGTTGACAAGAAAATGTTGATTGCCTGAATCAAATAATGATTACGATTTATTTTAATGTTTTCCATTGGTAACATTTTCTTAATTTTATAACATTAATGTGTTTTGTATTTTTTAATTTAGTGAAAAACCTCTTGCGGGGCTGCCTTGGTTTGAGAAACCATGACCAAGGATTCTACACCATCAAAATCACCCGAGAGTCATGCCCGGACCTGATTGCACTAGCATAATCAATTGGATTTTGGGTACTCAATGTGGGTTTGGTAGGGTGGATATTCAAACCAAGGACCTCCCTTGGAGGATTTCCCTACCCTCTCCAACTCACCTACAACACATGGTTATAGCATTATTGTGTTTTCATTTAAACTATTTATTATAATTTTTGTGGTTACACTTGTGTTTAAGGAAACAAGCAATCCAAATTTGATGAAGTAGACTAAGACAGTGCGATGTTTTGGAAATATTACTCTACTAATATGCAATGCATAGATAATAGAGGTGAAGTTTTGGTATTGTGAAGGCTACCATAGAAAAATATCAAGAAGGATGTTGAATTCTAGAATATTTGTATTCACATAGAAAATTGAAAAGCTCTAAAAAATTAAAATAAAAAATCATACATTTTATGTAAAATGATGTAGGTTTCTAGATATAACATCTTAATTGATATGAGAAGTAAATCTATTTGTAACTGTCAAGCTCTAAATAAGAGAGTTGAAATTTTTCAAGGGTGGGGGACTCGAGTTATCTAGCAAATAAAAATATAACTCATGGTTTTGGAACCAATGGTATCAAATGAGGATTTTTACACCATAGACCAAGGTTCCAATCCCATGGGTGAACATTAACATTTTACCTCATGGGTTTGATTTAAGTAGTGTAAAGTAAGAAGTTTTATGCCAATAAAAAGATCCCAATCCCATAGATTAACCTAAATATTTATAGGCTGAGTGGCTTGTAGCAATTGATGGGACGAGAAGTTGATGAAGGAAAATGAGAGATATTGCTAAAGGTGGTGGAGGAAGAATACTTGGAGAGCATTTGTTGATTTGTGAAGGAAGAGAGATTATTGATAGTTGAAGAAAATATTATACATTAGAGCAGCTAGAAGTGAAGTTGGATGTGAGGCTGGAATCTAGTCAAAAGCCATAGAAATATTGCTTGGAGGATGTAGCTTGAGAATGTGATTGGAGGATAATACTTGGAGGACGTAGCTTCAGAACATGATTGGAGGATGTAGCTTGGAGGTATGGCCTGATAACATGATTGGAGGATGTAGCCTGAGAACATGGGAGAAGACAAAAAATAAGTTTTTTGATGCTACGAGTGCTTACCTAAGATGAGAGCTGGAGTTTTGGAGACAGAGATGAGCTTTGAAATATGGAAGAATTAAAATCCAAATCCTATGGACGTAAGGAGAAGGAAAAATTTGAGTCATAATTTGTTGCATTAGAACCTACTAGAGAATGAAGCATAAAAATATTAAAATACCTAAGTGTAGAATAAGAAGGGAGTTACAGTCTAATTAACACTTGGTAGGAGATATTACTGCATAGATATATAGTTGATGATATGTTGAAATAATTATTCCATAAAAGGTAAACTATAACTTTAGAATTTATTAATATTCAATAAGCACTTTTTTGAATATTTTATTGTTGGATTGAAGTTAATTTTTGGAGTGATAAGAATATTAAACTAAATTATTTTTTCAAGTGATTGAATGTGAGTTATAAGGAATTGATCATTTAATTATTTGATTGGAGAATTAAGAAATTTTTATGAATGATTTGATGAATTAATAAATTAAGGGAAAGGATTGAAGAAATTAAATTTATGATTTGATTGAATTGATAATTGGAAGGGGATGGGATGTAACAATAACAAGTGGTAACTCTCCGGAATGCAATTTATTGAAAACATAAATTTTGGACAAAGAATGTCATTATTACTTGGTACAAGCTCTATGTTAAGGTACAAGTTTTGAAGTAAATTATGCAACCATGGTGATAGCTGAATATCCATCTACAACTTGTGCATGTGAACAATAATTTGAAGTTTGTTTGGCTAGAATCATGGAGTGCAAGTAACAAATATAGGGTTTGCAAAGTGAAGCACAGAGAAAATAAAAAAAACACAAGTGATAGTAATTTATTTTTTTGAAGAAATATTTTATTTGTTGGAGAAGAAATGCATTTGGGGGAAGACAAAAAACTCTAGCATTGATCAATTTTTCTAGGAGAGATCGTGAGTATTAGTTCATGTATAGTACTTCTTTGCCTTTAGCTTTGGAAATATTTCATTGGTTAGGGCTTTAAAAATATGGACCTATTCTCTAAGAAATTATTTATGGCATTCTGTTGGTTGCAATGACAACTGCAGCCTCACTTTTCAAACAAGCAAGCAATGAGGCCTTCTCCATGTTTTCACAATAGTTTCCCTTTGATGAGGAGAAGCTAGATCATATGCGTCAAGTGCTTAAAGCGATAAAAGCACCCCATACAAACCACCTGATCGCTCTAACAATGGTACATTTGTGCCCAAGTTAGATGAGTCTCCTATGATTGAGGTACCTCCATCTTATATCCAACAACCTTTGCTCACGCTTTTCACCCAAGCCCTTGCATGTAAATTTATGGGAATATGGCCTTAGTCCAATCACAATACAAAAATGGATTAATACACATTGGGAGGATAAATTATCCTCTTATGAATTCATGATGACAAGTAGGGGATACTTTGTTGTTACATTTACCTCTATGGAGGACAATAGCACTATCTTTCATGGAGGTCCTTGGTTTCTAGGATCTAGCCCACTCTACATGACCCCATGGAGCATGACATTTGATCCTCAAGAGGAGGAGCTTGAAGAAGTTTATGTTTGGGTGAGGTTGTCATTTTTGCCACTACACCTATGGAACAAACCTTCGATGGAATTAATAGGAAACACTATTGGAACATTCATTTACTGGGCTCCTCCAAAGGCCAATAATGTTATATGCACACGCATCTATGTGCAATTCAATCTGAAAAAGGGTTTTCCTGGGCATATTGGAATAAATGTGTTTGATTGGACATATAAAAAACCCATGGACTATTATCATATACCATTCAAGTGTATAACATACCATGAGCATGGGTATTTTTCTCAAAAATTCCCAATTAAACAAGCACAAAAAAAAAAGGAAGAACTAGGATTCCAGGAAGTCAAAAGAGACTGCACAAATCAAGAAGAAAGAATCAACAACCTCAACCACATGATTAAAAAAGCTTCCAACACAAAAATAAATTTAGAAATCTTAATTAAGGAGAAAATAAAATCACTTCTCTAGATGTTATGGCTCCTAAAATTAAAGAGAAGATACCTACAACTGAAGCTGGCAAGTCACCAGAGATCTTAGGAGATACACCAGAGAACACAACATCTAGAGAAAAAATTTATGGGAACTTAGAGGAAGAGGTAGAAGAAAAACAAGTGGAGGAAATAGTGATTCTCATGGGCTTGCAAACCACATGATCTATAGCTAAGGGAAGAAAATTGAACCAATAACTCAGAAATGAGCAAGCATAGAAAGACTTGCAATCCAAAACTTGGATCATATTTGAGGAGAGCTTTGTAAAAAATAAGAAGCAAACCAAAAAATGAATATTATGTCATGGAACTGTAGGGCACTGGGAAGTCCTCTAAAAAAACAATCTCAAAGTTCTAATACAGGAACAAAAGCCAATAATAGTTTGTATTTAGGAAATAAAAATAGTAGAGGCAACACTGACTACAGAATGGCAAAAGATATGGACACAATCAAAACTGATAATTGTTGATTATGTGGGAGCTTCAAGAGAACTAGCTTTGTCTTGGGAACCACAATAATTAATTTGTAGCTTACAACATAAGAATAATAACTGGATAGGTATATAATTTGTCTTACCAGATGGAACTAGTGTAGTAGTAATAAATTTTTATGGTCCACATCATCCAATCCAGAAAATATAAGCATGGCAAAACTTAGCACAATGGCTAGACAATCAAAATTTTGATAACATAATACTAGGAGTAGATCTCAACATGATTCTTTATCACTGGGAGAAGGCTGGGGGAAGTTTAGCAAGCTATCCAAATAGAGATATACTAAATCAAATTATGGTATATGAAAGCTTATAAGACATTTTATTGACCAAAGGAAAGTATACTTGGAGCAATAGAAGATTAGGGGAGAACTATATTGTAAAAATATTGGATAGATTTGTGATCAGTGAAAATCTCCTGACACACTTTCCCCTCACTTCCAATCACATCATTTAGAACTCTATATCAAATCATAATCCAATTATTGAATAGCGACCAAAGCCTACAACCTTGAAAATTTCCTTTTAAATACAACTCTAAATGGGTAGCAGAAGAATATTTCAATGAACTTGTGGAAATCACTTGGAACCAACAGGTCCAATCCACCAACCCCTAAGAAAAGTGGAAAATAAAAATTCAAAAATTGAAGCACGTGATAAAAAATGATTGGCAAAAAAAGTGAAATTCAAACTAGATAAGAATTAATTGATGCAACAACTAGAGCAGCTAGAAACATAAATTAGGGATCATCCTCCTCAACCATGGCAAGAAGATATAAGAAATGACTTGATTCATAAGCTCAATAAATTAAGCACTGAAGAAGAAACACATTGGAGGCTTAGATCTCAAATGGTTTGGCTAAGCAAGGGGGATAGAAACACCAAATATTTTTATCTAAAAACCATGCAATGCTGCAAAAGGAACACAATCAAGGATATAGAGCATGAAAGAACCACTTATACAAATAAGGAGAAAATTAAGGAACTTGCCAATAAACATTACTCAACTCTACTCTCTAGAGAAAATGGTAACCCTCATTCCTAGGGAATATTGTTGTAGCATATACCAATAATATTAAGTTTAGAATATAAATAGGATCTCAGTCAACCAATCACTATGGAGGAACTTAAGGATATTATAGCAGCTCTACCAAAGGATTAAGCTCCTGGACCTGATGGATTCACAAAAAACTTTTACCAGCAATACTTACACATCATGGAGAGATTTTCTATGCATGATTGAGGATGTTAGGGCAAAAGGTAAGCTTCTTGGAGACACCAACTCCATATTTATAGCATTGATTCCTAAAAAAATACCACTACTTTCTCTATATTCAAACCAATTTCTCTATGTAATTCTTCCTATAAAATTATTACCAAGTTGTTGGCCAATAGAATAAAAAATAAAATTGACAAAATAATATCAGAAGAGCAAGGAGGGTCCATGCCTAGAAAATAAATATATGATAATATCATAACAACGCATGAAGCCCTCCATAGTAGTAGAAAAAAAATTGTTATAAAACTTGATATGGCAAACACCTTTAATTGAGTTAATATACAATTTGTAGAACAGGTCCTACAAAAGTTTGGATTCCCACATCAGGTCATCAAGTGGATCAAAGCATGCCTAAAAAATCCATGGATAGCCCCCTTAATAAATGAAAAACCAACAAATTTATTTCATGCTACAAGGAAAATTAGACAAGGGTGTCCACTATCACCATACCTTTACATCATTTTATCTAAGACTCTTAGAAGATTAATTAACCATCTTCGAAGAGAAAGAAAAATAACGGAATAGAGGCTGCGGTAGGATGCAAAGATATAACACATACCCAATTTGTAGATGATATCATTCTTCTAGGTGAAGCCATCAAGCAAAATGTTAGACAATTCAAGCAATGTCTAGATTGGTTCACACAAGCTATCGAGGCTCATATAAACACTCAAAAGAGATAGTTCTATACACAAAATGTTGCAACAATAAGAGTCAAACTCTTTTGCACTATCTTAGGATTTTGGTCTGGCACAAAAAAATACTTCAAATATCTAGTAGTGCCCATGAGCTTCCACCTCAAAGCCTCAGACTACTGGACCCCAATATTGGACAAGATGGTTAAGAGGATAAAAATTTACAGTAATAGTTGGCTCAGTCTTGCAGGAAGGGTAGTATTGATCAAATTATTGTTAGCTTCTCTTCTAGTCTACCAACTATTAGTATATCATGCTCCCAATTTTATTTTGCAAAAGGTAGATGGAATCATATGCAACTTCCTATGGCAAGGAGGTAGGCAATCAAAATAAAAAAGTTCCACTTGGTCAATTGGGAGATGGTCACCAAAAGTAAAATTCAAGGAGGACTAGGAATAAAAAAAATGGAGATAGTTTCAAAAGCACTAGGAGCAAAAATTCTTTGGAACATGCTTAAACACAATCGAGCATGGCAACACATACTAGTAAGCAAGTATGTAAATAATCAAATAGGTATTCAAATGCTCAAACATATAGATAAAATTCTTAGAGCCTCATTGGTTTGAAAACATATAGTGGCTACAAAGAGCATAATAGAGGATAAAATTTCTTGGCTACCGGGAGATGGTAAGTCAATTAATCTATGGGAGGACCTGATCCTAGGAAATCTATCATTAAGAGAGAGAACTCAAATTAAATTTTAGAATCACTTGGAAAGCCAAAGAATACTCAAATTAGGTGACTTGTTTTATTGGAACTCAGATACTTTGAACTGGATCTCCCCTCCCCTCCCATTCCATCTCAACTTTAAGGAGTTTTGGATTATTTTAAGTCCCACATGGTGAGCATTAGACCTCTTCATTCCACAATGTCATACAAACTTATTTGGGGTAGCATCAACAATAATGGGGATTAGTCAGTACATATAGGGGTCCAACATTAGTAAATTGGGCCTACCAACAAAAACTATCGATATTATGGAAAACTAGAGCACCACCTAAACTACAAGTATTCAGCTGGCTAGTTTCTCAAAATAAAATCTTAACATGTGATAATTTGTAAAATAGGAGTATAGCAAGGTTTCATGTTTGTTACAGGTGTAGGCAAAATAGTGAAATAATTTTCCATCTTTTGTTTGAATACCCAAAGACAATTTGAATTTGGTTAGGAATAACCAAAATTATTGGTATTTCCTACTCTGGAAGGTTAACCATAGACACATGTTTTACCAAGTGGAATAAATAATATAAAGGTAAACTAGTAGGTAATCCACTCGTAAAATATTTGTGGATTTATATACCATATTTTTTCATCTGGCAAATCTGGTTGGACAAAAACCAGAGGATTTTTTAATAAAAATGTAAGGAAAATAAAACTCTAATACGAAGTATAAAAGAATAATTAGTTCTAAATTTCAAATCTAGTTTTTTCAACAACGGTATGAATAATATTTATCATCCACAGAAATAAGAATGATCTACTAGCTTAATCTCCAAGCTTTCTTGACACAAGGAGGATGTAGAGCAAACAATTCTTTGTCTGACATATATTTTCCAGCACTCTTCTTTGATGGTGCCTTCAAGTTCGACCCCTATCAAGCAGTGGTAGGGGGACTGATTCTTACAGGACCTCGTGAGATCCTGCTCAAATACATGATCAACTTGGGAATAACATCTAACAATGTGGCAGAGGCTATTGGATGTGAAATGAACTTAAAATTTGCGGTAAAGCAAGTAATAACTCAGGTCATAGTTTATGGGGATTCTAAACTGATAATAACAGTTCTTGCCAAAAATAAAGATTTTAGATATTTACAATTGAATATTATTCAAGAAAGTATTAGACAACTAGGCAGGATCATTGGAAAAATATCCTATCAACTTATAATACGGGAATTCAACAAAGAGGCTAACACACTAGAAAATCAGGCAATAAATATAGCCCCTGGTTATTGCCGCCAAATCATCAAGAAGCAAAAGGGTAGGGATGGTATGTGAGGATGAAAAAGACTCCAATAATGAGGTTCTTTTTTGTCTTCATGTTCTATTTTTTAGAATGCTTTGTTCACTTTGATATCTAATTAAAGATTTTTGTACTTTTTTGTTAAGTAAATAATTCTTTTCTTAAAAAAAAGATAATTGGAAGGGATAAATTATTGAATGATTAAAATTGGAATATATAAGAATTTGAATTGATGAATTGAAGAATTTGATTAAATTTGAAGCATTAATTAAAATTGGGAGATATAAAAAGGAAAATTAATTGATAAGCTGATGATTAAAGAATATTGAATTTTTGAAGAATTAAATTATTGATTTATTAATTGGGAGATACAAGAAGAGAGAGTTTGATATCTAAAATTGAAATTGAAAGGAGAATATTTGAAATTAAATTTGATTGATTGGAAATTTGAAATTGATATTTGAAAAGAATTTGAAAAATACTGATTCATTAAATTGAGGGAGATTGAATTGAAAGAAGAACTTGTGTGAAACTCATCATGGTAACTGAAAAAGAAAGAGGAAAACGAGCATTCACTATGCATCATCAAAAAATGGTGTAGTTAAAGAAAATATTTCAAACAATCATTTTACAATCCAAAGCTGGAAAATGTAAGTCAAATGGAACATCTACAATCTATTTACAAAAGGACTAAAGACATAATGTCTTTTATACTTCAACATTGCTTACATTGTCTTCTAAAAAATGTTAATAGACATTATGAATATCATATTGTAATACCTATTATTATATGGAAAATGCATAGAAGGCAATAGTAATTCTAATGATATCATGATAAAAATAGAAGAATTGAAGAACAAATCTTCAATAAAAGATGCATGATGCAACATTAATGACCTTCAAAAGAAGAATGATAATTCAAAGGTCTATACAAAATGTGGAAATAATAGACATCATATGGAAAAATATAATTATTGCAAACTATTTGGACACAAGGAAGTAAAATGTTGGAATCTTTATCCTTGTAAATTTTGTGGAGTCAATAATCATCCTTGAGAAGATTTTTGGTGCTTAGAAAACAATTATAATGAGAGATGGAAAATAATATTGATGATGACAATTGATAAAATTCTTTAGATAATATATCTAAAACAATTCTTTAAGCACTCAAATAAACTTCTTCTAGAGTAATAGGTTCTATTAGTTTCCTATAAGGCAATCATTGGTATATTTAATGGGTCTTGGCTTGGGGCTTCGACTTTGAGAAAATTGTTGATAGGAGGTGGAAGACTCCAAGATCAAGTTTATCCTTTATTTACAAAGGTTTCTTCCTTTTCATGTTTTGTTCAAGGGAGGAAAAATATAGAATCTTGAAAGGAGGTCTTTGGTTTAAGGGAAGAGTAGAACTCTTCCCCTAGCTAGGATGAAGGATTTCACTTGAAAATGTAAATATATCCCTAGTACTAGCATGGGTAAATATGTATGGGTTTCCTAATGAATTTTGGGAAATGGATACTATAGTGAAGATTTAATATAATCTAATCATGTTGCATTTGAAAGATAATGCAGAGTCCAAGGAAAAAATAAGGGCATATCAATCATCACCAACACCTAGGAATTCCATGTCGAGAATAATCAAGGATATATCTTCAAAGGATAAAATTGGGTGTAAAAATCTTCATGTTGTGCGACCATGAAAATCATCAAATCATTATGCGCAAGGCCCATGGTAGTCCTACTCAGCCCTTTCAATGATATATGAGCTAAACCTTGATATGAATAGTGGGTGATGAGCCTTTTTGGTGATAATTGATAAAGCCCTATCATTGGCGGAGGTTCAACACAAAGAAGAATCATGGGTGAGCTAGCATGATTGATTCTCATCCATATTTATTTAGGCATGCAACCTACTGCACCCCATTTGTTATTTCTTCACTACACTCTTAAAGTAATACCTGATGGAGAGGGATAACTTAAGGGAAGTCATTAAGTAGGGGAAGAAGATAAAGACTTATAGGATATTCTACATCAAAAATTCTCATGGGCCATATCCCTTCCTACATTCAGTAAAAGAGGTTGCCTAGATGAAGCTTCTCTATAAAAAATTGCTCACCTGGTGGGAAGAGCAAATCAAATAATAAGTAGAGGAACAACCATGGAAATATTCTGGAAGGAAAATTTTTATGGACTAAGTGTTTTCATCTATGGTTCACACCATGTGGGACTTCAAAGGCACTTTCCTACAAAATAAGATAAGGAAAATATCCATTCAAAAGGAAAAAGTTGGTGAATTTTGAAGTAGAAGGTGCAAACAAAAGAAGATGAGAGGTTTTTGGGGAAGCAAATGAAAGCAAAAAAAAGTTTGATTAGACTACCTATCAAGAGTTTTAAATGCTTCAAAGTAATAAAGAGGATGAAAAGTTTTTATAAGTATATGCTATTAGGAAAAAACCTTTGAGAAAAAGGGAAATAAATTTTTTGAAAGGGTGATCAATTGCTCTAAAAAATGAGAACTCATTGAAACAAAAAGAGGAGATCTGAGTAATGGCACACAAACTCCTAGAAATAGTTGCACAAGAATGGCACACCATTACTAGGCAAAGAAAAAATCACCTATTGAATATACTTCAACTTGATAATGTAGGAATAGGTAGGTGAGATATTTAAAAATGAAGAGATGACACTTGTAACAATGGCAACTTTGGATTGTCCCGACAGGGATACCTCAATGGAAAAATTCATTGGGATATCTTAACTGAGATCCAAGTTCAATTCATAGAAAGGGTGGTACCTGATAGGCCCTCGCTTTTTGATCTCTTCAATGAAAAATAATGGCAAATCTAGACTAACACAAGATATGGCAGAGGATATCCACATTGTAACACTTTGGATAATATTGTAGACATCTTCACCAAGGTATAGCTAAAGCTCAATATATAAAGCTGAGAGACTGTATAGTCAGTCCTCTCAACTTTAAGGGGGAGAATGTTGGAAATAAAGCTAGTAAAAAGACCAAAAAGGAGTAAAAAATGTGTAAAAATTTGTTTCAACTATAAGCTTTGGATCTTACCCCTTTTACCTCCTTGGATGGCAGTTGACTGGACAGGTAAGTTTGACTTTGACGGTAGCTGACTGGGCAAGATTGAATGGCAAGGGCATCAAGGTGAACCAACTCAACTTCACTTTTCCCTTTCCTCCCTATTTCTTCTATTTCCCTAACTTCCCTATATCCCCTAAGTTCGGTTAATACTACGAGTATATATTCCAATGTAACTAAGGTTTCCAAAGGTTGAATATAATATTGATTATCTAATTTTTGCTCCTAAATTCTCTCAAATCACAACACCTATGGACTTTAAAATTTACCCAAAGGAGAGAAATTAAAAAATTATACTTGTGGTGAAAGAATCATCCCAATACCCTGAACGGTTTGAGAGATATTAAAGTTTTTATCTCGAGAAATTTCTCCAGCACAACTTAAAAATACAATATGAAGACTTTAGAGGCTTCAAAAGGGGATGAGAAATGGATGAAATATATTGTAAATCAATTTCATTGGTGTAGATCTCTTTCCAAACTTTCCAAAAATATATTACAATAGTCAATCAGGTCAACGAGTCAAAAGTTATGGCTCCGGGAAGCTATGCAACCAAAATGCAGTTTTTGAGTGAAAATTCCTAGGCAAAAATTAGGGTTTTGGTAGAATTAGGGTTTCTTTGTAATTTTAGGGGCAGAGAGTCTCTTTTTTCCCCATTTTTAATGAAATTAATATGAAAGTAAGGGTTTATTTTAGAATTTCTCTATGATTTTGAGTGTTGTTTTGAGTGTTGTTTGAGTGTTGGGTGGAGTAGCCCTTCACCAAGCAACCATTTGGTATCCTTTGATGGAATTACATTTGATTATGGGTATTTATTTGAGGCTATAGTGATGATAATATCAATGGAAATATGCACATGTTGCAGTAGCATCTTACATTGTTATTATGATGTTGAGCATTAATGTTTGAAAAGGTATTTTATGACAACATGGAGTAGTGTATATTGTCTATATTTTTTAGAATTGTTCATATTATTATTTGATACATGGCTTTAATTTTTGTGGTAAGAAACATTATGCAGTTGGTGGCACAATGACAACATCTTCATGGTGTTGTATTTGATACTATGATCAAACATTATGAATGGGAGTTTGAATTGTATTTTGCATATGAAACATAATACTGGATAAAAATATTATTTTGTATTTTGTGTTGCTTCTCCAGGTTGTGATTTAGATTTACTATTGTGAAGTTTTCTAATATTTAGACCTCATATATTTTTGCATGCACTTCCTCAAAATCATAGATTTATGTATGATTGTAGGTTTGGCAAAAGGTATGGTATTTTTTTTACTACTTTCCATCACAATGTTATAAGGTACAACCAATATTTTAACATTTTCACCTTTAATGAAGAAAATTGATCTTCAACAAGTTATTTGTCATGCTTTACATGCAAGCTTGAAGTACTCAATTTTTGTGAGTCTTTGGAATAATATCATGTATAAAAGATCTCAAATATCAGCTCATATTCTTTGGAATAGATCATGTTTGTAAGTCTTTGGAATAGATCATGTATAAAATATCTGAACTCAACATGTCAAGACAACAAATTTAAACTTGACAACATTTGTCTTCTCATTAGGAATTTAAAAAACTATGTACAATTTAAGTTTTTCTTATAAAAATCTAATATATATACCACTATACCAATTATTTTTATGTATTGTCTATCAAACATTATGAATAGGAGTTTGAATTATATTTTGCATATGAAACCTAATACTGGATGAAAACATTATTTTGTATTTTGTGTTGCTTCTCTAGGTTGTGATTTAGTGCTAGGCAAGAATCAGGTAGAAAGAGAGAAATCAGTCCTGCCCTGTTAGGGTTTCCATAGTGGAGGAGTGTAAACACTTCAAGAGTCTTCAAGAGTTGACCAAAAAACCACTCTCTAGCACTATATTTCTGTAGTCTTCCATCATTGCATATATGCGAATGGGAGATGCCCAGGTTGAATCCCATTGTGCTGGAGGGAACTCGCATAAAATAAGTCACAAATTATTTCTTTCACCTTCAAATCAATTATTTCAATGACTCGTAGTGGAAAATATATAACATCTCATCATGCCAAGCTAGATTTCATTTGCATATAGTCATCTACTTTAGATATTGACAAAGAGTTGTGATGAAATTTCAAACCCCACTACATCTTGTTGCCCCCATCTTGCCTATCATCTTTCAAAATATCATAGCTACTCTTGTCTCCATCTCTATTAGTTTATTCCATATTTAGATTATCCTTGCTTCCATATTCATGTAGGTCCATATCATTATTCCTTCCACTCTCGTTAAAATCCTCTTTATTGACTTCCTATGATATCAATGCCTCCCCTTATTTATTAACTTCCTGAGATATCAATGCCTCCCCTTCTCATTTAAACTTGACAACATTTATGTCTTCTCATTAGAAATTTAAAAAACTATGTATAGTTTAAGTTTTTCTTATAAAAATCTAAGACATATACCACTATACCAGTTATTTTTTATGTATTATTTGTCAAACATTATGAATGGGAGTTTGAATTGTATTTTGCATATGAAACCTAATATTGGATGAAAATATTATTTTGTATTTTGTGTTGCTTCTTGTTGAGTGATATTTTTGTCCAATCACAAAAATATACCCATAGTCAGGATTCTACCCGGATATCCTCTCTTGCAAGGAAACATTTGTGATTATTTCAAGATTCTGTTTAATGTATTAATATCCTTGCAATGCTTAGTGAAAAATATGAAATGCTAAAGTTAATTGGATACCTCAGTGTTGCATACACCTGTTAACAAGGGGCCTATTTTGGTATTGATTTGATTTACAATAATTTTGTTGTTCATGAAACTTATGAAAAGGTAAAAATATTGGTCAACTAACAACCTTTGTAATTTGATAAATATTTGATTTCAACCTTTGAAGATTTGATTTTAATTGATTTTATCTCAAATTTTTAATCAATTTTATCTTCGATTGTTAATCAAATTTTATCTTCGATTATTAACCAAATTTTATCTTCAATTGTTAAGTCAATTTTATCTTTGATTGTTAAGCCAAATTTTATCTTTGATTGTTAAGTCAATTTTATCTTTGATTGTTAAGCCAAATTTTATCTTTGATTGTTAAGTCAATTTTATCTTTGATTGTTAAGCCAAATTTTATCTTCGATTGTTAAGCCAATTCTATCTTTGATTGTTAATATTTGCTTGAAAATGAAATGAAATGATTAAATCTAACTTTGCCATTTAAAAAAAACTTTGGAATACCATATTAATTATTCACTTTAATGAAAATTTGGAATTTATTGAAATTTCAAATTTTGTGTAAAATGAAATTAAATGATTATTTAAAAAAACTATGCAAAGTTTCAAACTTCAAATTTTCCTCCAAATGTGTGAATTTACGTAAACATGAAAATTTGAAATTTAATTCTTGAAACCGACATATTTCTTTTTGGGGTTTTAATTTTTAATTTTTATTTTGTATTTTATGAAATTAAAAAAAAAAATGTAAAAGGCTAGGGTTAGAGAAAAATAAAGAAAAGAACAATTTGTCTTAAATTTTAAAATTTCAATTTGAATCTGCATAAACTAATATTCTGAACCTAAATTAACATTAAACCGATCAATCTCCATACAACCCAGAACTAATGTGATGTAATCTTATAAGGGAATAACACAATATATTAAGAAAAATAAATAAGTCTACCATCCACATGCATAAAACTTATCAAAATTTCCAATATATTGCCAAAATGAAAGATGATTAAATTAATGCTCCTTCAAAATACCTTGCTTCAAATGGATTACAATGGTGAAATTTTTGCAGTCCAACAACCAAGGAGGAGATGTTCTTCAAGAAAATTTGATTTCCAACATGCACTCGCTACCAATATTCTCCAACCTTTTTTTGTGCGATTGAATGGATATTTAAAATTTCCAAAAACCCTTCGTTTCTTTTTCCTTCGCCTCAACTTGTAACTGTTGCATCCATTCTCCTTCCATATTCTTTTCTTGTACCTTTGCTTGACATAATTTCCTTTATGAACAACTATGGTTGCGATAGAATAATATTATTTATAATTATTAAATTGGCCAAATTTATTTGGAATCGTGCCCACCCATTAAAATTTCGGTTTTGTAGAACAAAGATCAATGCCCTCCATAGATGTATTTTTTTTCAATTTGCTACCGGTGTATACTATTCTTCAATGATGGATTACTTTGATTTACAAAACTTGTTGGACTTCTATCAATTACAATAATTATATCTACTTGCTCGAATAACCGATTTCAAATCATGGATAATATCTCCCCTTTATCCCTCTACGCATAGCGACAATGTTTTCCGTTATATTAGCCTTTGCTTCTATAATTCTTCCTATATCTGAACTAGTTGTTCCTCTTGTTGTTCCCTGCGACATGTCAGCTTCACACCACGAATGGCCAACTTCACTATAGTATTTGAAACTCATGATGACCTCAAGCATCATGGAGCATATCTGGAAGAGTTAATATTATTCAACACTTTCACAAGATCATCCTAGTGATCGATGATGGATTCGATATCAATGTCATCCAACCTAGCCTATCTTAGAGGTCTGGAATCAGACTGTTCACTAAGGTAGTTGTTCCAAAAGGAGTTCACCATGTTTTGCATATCCTCAACCTTGACAATGATTTATGCCTTCAAATCCATAGTCTCACATGAAATCCATAATCTTACAGCCTATTTGGGTGATCTAATTCTTGATAGAATTTTCTCTGGCTAGGCCATACCCTAGGCAAGGAGGCTAAAAAAACTAAGGCTCGATGAAGCAAAATATCAGGTACAGCATCACCAACATCCTTTTCTTTCCTTGACATTGGCCTCACCCTGACATACACCATTATCCTACCTCCGTATCAACATATAAGGGTAGGCCTTCGTATTAATATTAATTATTTGTTTTTGACTTTACTTTGGATCTGAATTTTGGATGCTGACCTTTTGGATGTGGCAAGACTTGCATAAGAGACTGAATTTTGCTAGCAACTCAAACAAAGGTTGTAGAATGTATTCCACAAAGTTGCAAGAAATCCTGCTAAAAACTACCAAATTTGGTGGCATAGACCTGTAATTTATTGTTTTCAAAAACTATTTCAAGAGAGGTATACATGGCAAGATATTTTTTTGATCATTCAATCGTCAAGAAACCACCTCGATTGGTGGTGCACAATTTTTTGTATGTAAAATATATTGTGTTTCTTATCGAGGGCGTCACCCCTTATTGTAGCTACCTCTGTTGTGGACAAAAACTCGTCGAGTGAAAAACATACAACTTACACTTGAGCAAAACTTAATTATTATTCATCCTTAGTTGACCTATGATAGCGTGGCCATGAAATCTTCCCAGGGATATCTTTACCTATAAATAGTTCTTTCGTATCCACCACCAACATTGCCCACTCTCCCTATTAACGAGTTCACATGATTTGAAGACACATGGTGGAAGCTTTTTGTAATAAATGTATAACCTATTAAAAATAAATATGGTTGAGAGCATAAATTAAGGAATACTTGGGTTGAATTTGTTTACAGTGTTTGGTTCAGCTCAAACCCTCCCTCTGTATGCTTGCGTTGGAAAAAATAAAGAATCTTTAGTCCCACATGCATTCGGGATAACATAGTGGAAGGTTTATCAACACCAATGCACATAGTTTCTTATGATTCAGTTAAGCCCTTGGGGGTATCTCGAACTCTATGGCACATTGAAATCCATGTCGTGGTCCTTTGAAACTATGCCCGTATCAACCCTTAAAAATTGTGCCCCTATGTTGACCGCGCTCATGCACTGCATCCACTAGTTGGTCAAGTTGGGGTTCACCTCAAAAATTATGGCATCATTTTTTTATAATCTAGATATTTGAATAAAACCAAAAATAAGCCAAAATTAGTGTGTTCCATGTATACCAAAATCACAACATCAAAAGGTATTTATTAAGCTCAAAATACTTGCTATAAAATATTGAACTAAGCTTTATAAAGCTAAAGCTACACTAAAATCAATGATAAAAGATTGATCTAAGCTTTATAAAGCTAAAGCTACACTAAAAATGAATGAATGATAATTTCAATTATTCATGGCTTGGTTTAGTGAAACTCTTTTTATTTTTTATTATTTTTTTTTTTTATTATTTTTTTATTATTAATTATATTTTTTTAAACTATAAACTTTTGTGTGATTCACAATATAAATGGAAAATGAATAATCATAAGGATGTATGGTTCCCACCATGCTTTTATTTGGACATGGGACACTCCTATGACAAGCTTTTGAAAAAAAATATATGGAAAAAAAATGACAAGAATTTATCTCTAAAGAACCTTTCCAAGGAGACCATAACATTGATAAATACTCGAACTTTATTAAAATTTTATGACACCATGAAATAGAATGAAAAATGCAAACCAAAAACTCCATGAACATCAAAAAAATTTAAGTGGGTTCCCAAATTTGGGGTACATTGTGCAATGGCAACAATAAATGGTGACTCTATTGAAAATGCTCCTGCACATTTTGGATAAAGAACCCAGCCTAAAATCAAGAAAACTAAAGGTTAGCAAAATATAAATCATCTAGTAACATAGAAAAAATATGAGGTTAAATAACCTCAATTGAACGTAAACACTTCATTTGCTTCAGCTTAGTGTGTGTTTTGTGAATTCATTCTCTATTTTTGAATACATTAGAATTTCATCATTTGTTGTGAGATTAAGCTATGAAAATGTTACTCATAAAAATTTATCTCTGCATTGCTTCACTACAAATCAATTATCCATAGCTCCTATGGATATGACCTTGATCTCTTCTAGACCTTGCTCTACTACCAGCCAGACGTCTATAGCCTCGGTAGAGATTATCTGAATCACTCGAGCACTAGATTGATTTGCATTTATCTCTTTTTTTATAAGCATTTGATTGCTTTGCAAATATCATATGCACCTCTTGGGTTAGAGATCATCTAAGGCTTAAGATGGAGTCTATAAAAAAAATTCCTAATCAACAAACTAGAATGATTTCATCCTTCAAGAGTCAAAAATATCTTTTAAATGTGATTTTACATGTGAAGCTTCAAAAAAATATCGCATCACTTCAATCTCCACCATTCTAATCCATAATTCAAGAAAAAATACTAGCTAATCTAATTTTGTAAACTTTAGTTTCCCTTCATCTCAACCAAGCAATTCATCTTCCATGACTAAGCAACATTTCCAACAAAGGGGAAAAATTTTATTGCAACTACACAACTATACCATAATCTAGAAAAAAAAAACCAAAGCATGTTGTGAAATTGAAGAAACAAAATACGAACATAAACCAAAACACAAGTTTTGGCATGAACCTGCAATATTGAAAGATAAAACATGAAAACAAATAAAATTTCAAAATGAAGAAAAAAACAACAAAAGAAACAAATAAGTGATAACTGTAACAAAATGGTGCATACACATACAAAACTATGTACAAGCACAATAAAAACAAAACAACAAAGCAATGTACCAGAAAGTTCACAAAATCAAAAACTATGTACAAAAATGAATATATACAAGTGATGGATATGCTTTCTATCTCAGGGATGGAAATAGTGCTTTAAAAACTGCCCATTGATAGGAAAAAGAATGTTCTCTCCACTTAAATTCTGCAATCTAAATGCATTTCCCCAAGAATATCAAAATTTTGGTAGGATCCTAGCCAAAGATTGTCAAGTTTATCATGATCACCCTTCTTTTCGTGTGCCTTATCCCACAATAAAATCAAATTAGCAATCCTAAAGGCTTTGACCTTGGCTCACTTATCAAACCACATTTTAACAACCCATTAATGCTTACTAAAATGTTGTAGGGAATCTTCCCTCTTTTTATCTAGACTCATTAAGTGAGTAAATCTTACCTTTGTTTTATCATCAGTTTCAATATAATCTTTCATAAACCAAAGAGTTTGTTATTTCAAATTAGCAGTAAAAATGGGATTTTGACCATAAAATAAATGATAAGGAGAAGTACCTATGGACCCTTTTTATCTAGTTCTATCCATCCATAAAGCATACTTCAACTTGTTATACCAGTCTCTAGGATTCATTTCCAACAATTTCTTAATGATTGACAATAAGTTCTTATTAGTAGATTCTACTAAACCATTACCTTTTGGGTAGTAATTTGAAGAAAACTTTATACTTACCTTATTTTTGTAAGCCCATTTTGTAAACTGAAGTGAAGTGAAAGCAAAACCATTGTCACAAACAATAGAATATGACATACCAAATCTAGTAATAATGTGTCCTAAAAATTGAATAATCACTTCAAAAGTACAATTCTTAGTGGGAATGGCTTTAGTCCATCTGGTACAATAATCTATGGTGATTAAAATGTATTTGTGTCTAGGTGAAGAATTTAGGTTTATAACTCCTACAAAATCTAAACCTCATTTTACAAATGGTCTAGCCTCAAATACAGGCTGTAAACACATGGTGGCATTTCATTCTCTGTTAGCTGTAATATGACATGTATGGAAAGAATGAACATGGGCATGGGAATATTTGAAAATATGGGGCCAATAGTAACCAGATCTTAAAATTTTGTGCGATGTAGCATTAGTTGATCCATGCCTAGTCCCATACTTACCATGAAAATCCTTAAGTATTTGCATAGCCTCATCCTTACTCAAACATCTAAGGAAAATTCCTTCATGATTTCTTTTGTATAACACCCCAAATTTAATCATGACATTAGATCTTTTTAATTGAATTTATCTTCTTTGCATAGCATTAAAGTGATCTAGGCACTTTCCATTCAAAAGAAAATACATAATGTCATTTTACCATTCATCCGTGGTGATGGGGGCCCCTCTCCCCCCCCCCCCCCCCCCCCCCCCCCCCCCCCCCCCCCCCCTCCCCCCCCCCCCGCGCCCCCCCCCCCCCCCCCCCCCCCCCCCCCCCCCCCCCCCCCCCCCCCCCCCCCCCCCCCCCCCCCCCCCCCCCCCCCCCCCCGCCCCCCCCCCCCCCCCCCCCCCCCCCCCCCGCCGCCCCCGCCCCCCGCGCCCCCGCCCCCGCCCGCCGCGCCCCGCCCCCCCCCCCCCCCCCCCCCCCCCCCCCCCGCCCCGCCCCGCCCCCCCCCCCCCCCCCCCCCCCCCCCCCGCGCCCCCCGCCCCCCCCCCCGGCCCCCCCCCCCCCCCCCCCCCCCCCGCCCCCCCCCCCCCCCCCCCCCCCCCCCCCCCCCCCCCCCCCCCCCCCCCCCCCCCCCCCCCCCCCCCCCCCCCCCCCCCCCCCCGCCCCCCCCCCCCCCCCCCCCCCCCCCGCGCCCCGCGCCCCCGCCCCCCCCCCCCCCCCCCCCCCGCCCCCCCCCCGCCCCCCCCGCCCCCCCCCCCCCCCCCCCCCCCGCCCCCCCCCCCCCCCCCCCCCCCCCCCCCCCCCGCCCCCCCCCCCCCCCCCCGCCCCCCCCCCCCCCCCCCCCCCCCCCCCCCCCCCCCCCCCCCCCCCCCCCCCCCCCCCCCCCCCCCCCCCCCCCCCCCCCCCCGCCCCCCCCCCCCCCCCCCCCCGCCCCCCCCCCCCCCGCCCCGCCCCCCCCCCCCCCCCCCCCCCCCCCCCCCCCCCCCCCCCCCCCCCCCCCCCCCCCCCCCCCCCCCCCCCCCCCCCCCCCCCCCCCCCCCCCCCCCCCCGCCCCCCCCCGCCCCCCCCCCCCCCCCGCCCCCCCCCCCCCCCCCCCCCCCCCCCCCCCCCCCCCCCCCCCCCCCCCCCCCCCCCCCCCCCCCCCCGCCCCCCCCCCCCCCCCCCCCCCCGCCCCCCCCCCCCGCCCCCCGCCCCCCCCCCCCCCCCCCCCCGCCCCCCCCCCGCCCCCCCCCGCCCCCCCCCCCCCCCCGCCCCCCCCCCCCCCCCCCCCCCCCCCCCCCCCCCCCCCCCCCCCCCCCGCCCCCCCCCCCCCCCCCCCCCCCCCCCCCCCCCCCCCCCCCCCCCCCCCCCCCCCCCGCCCCCCCGCCCCCCCCCCCCCGCCCCGCGCCCCGCCCCCCCCCCCCCCCCCCCCCCCCCCCCCCCCGCCCCCCGCCCCCCCCCCCCCCCCCCCCGCCCCCCCCCCCGCGCCCCCCCGCGCGCCCCCCGCCCCCCCCGCCCCCCCCCCCCCCCCCCCCCCCCCCCCCCCCCCCCGCCCCCCCCGCGCCCCCCCCCCCCCCCCCCCCCCCCCCCCCCCCCCCCCGCCCCCCCCCCCCCCCCCCGCGCCCCCCCCCCCCCCCCCCCCCCCCCCCCCCCCCCCCCCCCGCGCCCGCCCCCCCCCCCCCCCCCCCGCCCCCCCCCCCCCCCCCCCCCCCCCCCCCCCCCCCCCCCGCCCCCCCCCGCCCCCCCCCCCCCCCCCCCCCCCCCCCCCCCCCCCCCGCCCCCCCCCCCCCCCCCGCCCCCCCCCCCCCCCCCCCCCCCCCCCCCCCCCCCCCCCCCCCCCCCCCCCCCCCCCCCCGCCCCCCCCCCCCCCCCCCCCCCCCCCCCCCCCCCCCCCCCCCCCCCCCCCCCCCCCCGCCCGCGCCCCCCCCCCCCCCCCCCCCCCCCCCCGCCCCCCCCCCCCCCCCCCCCCCCCCCCCCCCCCCCCCCCCCGCCCCGCCCCCCCCCCCCCCCCCCCCCCGCCCCCCGCCCCCCGCCCCCCCCCCCCCCCCCCCCCCCCCCGCCCCCCCCCCCCCCCCCCCCCCCCCCCCCCCCCCCCCCCCCCCCCCCCCCCCCCCCCCGCCCCCCCCCCCCCCGCCCCCCCCCCCGCGCCCCCCCCCCCGCCGCCCCCCCGGGGGGCGCCGGCGGCGCGGGGCCCGGCGCGCCCGCGCCCGCCCCCGGGCGCCCCCGGCCCGCGCCGCGCGCCCGCCGCCCCCCCCCCCCGGCGGGGCGCGCCGCGGGCGCCGGCGCGCGGGCGCCGCCCGCGCCCCGCCGGGCGCCGCGCCGCCGCGCCCCCCCGCCCGCCGCCCCCCCCCCCGCCCCCCCCCCCCCGCCCCCCCCCGCGGGCCCCCCCCCCCCCCCCCCCCCCCCCCCGCCCCCCCCCCCCCCCCCGCCCCCCCGCCCCCCCCCCCCCCCCCCCCCCCCCCCCGGCCCCCCCCCCCCCCCCCCCCCCCCCCCCCCCCCCCCCCCCCCCCCCCCCCCCCCCCCCCCCCCCCCCCCCCCCCCCCCCCCCCCCCCCCCCCCCCCCCCCCCCCCCCCCTATGCACCACATGCTTTCTACAGTTTATTTTTGACACGTAGTTTGAGGATCATTTCAGCTAGAGACTTTGTCAAACCTTGTCCTCTAACAAGCTTCATAGGATGAATATCTAAATCAAACTCCTGTAAAGTAGCCAACCACTTACCTCTCCTTTCTCCCAATTTATTCTGCATCAACATTTTTTTAACATTTGGATCAAGTACTATTGCAAAATTTTTACTATGCAAAATGTAATGTCTAATCTTCTTCACGGTTTTGAAAAGAGCATATACCTATTTATCTAGAATAATGTATTTCAAATGTGCATCTTTTAGCGGTGAACTCAAGAAAGCAATAGGATTTTTTGAATTATCTTTGTTCTTTTGAGTTAATACACTAGCAAAAGAATGCTTAGAAGCAAATGAATAAATATAGAAAGGTTTCTTGTAATTAGGACTCACAAGAATAGGTGTAGAAGATATTACATTTTTAACATCTTAAAAATTTGCTTTAGCTTCGCTAGTCCAATTAATGCTAGAATCGTTTTCAAACATATCATTTAATGGTTTGACTATTTCAACAAATCCTGAAATGAATTTCCTAACAAAGTTGATTTTCCCAAAAAATTATTGTAATTATTTTTTGCTATCAAGAAGAGGGATTTTCTGGAAGGCTTTGATTCTTTCAGTATATATGGAAATTTTATCTTTTGAGATGACATGGCCTAAAATTTTACCTTCAATTACTCCAAAAAATGTACTTTTTAGGATTTAGTGAAATGACATGCTCTCTACACCTTTGAATATCTTTTTTTAAATCATTAACGTGGTCAAATTTTTTCTTTGAGAAAACAAAAATGTCATCAACATAAATAACTATGCATTTACCTATCAAGTCTCTAAATGCGTAGTCCATGGCTCTTTGAAATGTGGCACCTGCATTAAGCAATCCAAAAGGTATTCATCTATAAGAAAATATTAGAATAAATATTTATTCTCTTAAGTTCTACTAGGATAGACATACTTGAGTTACCACTCTTCCATGAGTTAGGTGAACTCTTAGTTTAGACTAGTTCAAATTTGTTGAGTTTTTGTAATCCAACGACTCTCAATGATCAACTTTGCTATTTATACAAATTTGATCCATGGAATAAATCAATCAGTTCTACTCTTCTCTTCATAGTTCTTGTAATGCTTTGCATGTCTATTCTTGGGAAATTCTAACATGGTACTAGAGTAGGATAGATTTTGTTCAAGCATTCTCTCTTGAAGACTCTTCGGGGACTGGTTCTTTGTCTTTTTTTGACATATCTCTTAAAAATTTTATTGCTTATAGTTCTTCTTTATAGAATTATATTTTTTGCAATATTGTGTAGATCTTCCTCTGGATGATAGATTTATTCATCTTCCAACACTGCAAATGATAAGAGGGTGTTCTTTTTCACTATTGAGAAGTTGTGATTTGTCACGATATATGTATTCAAAGTGATAATATAAAGGTATATTTTTTGCCACATTTGCATTCGCAAAGTGGCCTCATATATTTCTTACCTCTTACTTGCTGCTCTACATAGGATAGCAATCAATATCTATTTTTTTGAGAAGTTTGCTGCCTCAACGAAGTCCTTCGAAGCGCTGCCATCCACTTTTTTTTGAAGAGGATTGATTCCTCTTCGACGTCCCTCGCAACCCTTCCAAATGATGTTGGTGCTAGCATTTCCCTCTTTTCTAGCCAAGAGTATTCATGGTGCAAGTATAAGTTTGCTTCCCTCCTTGCTGGAGTTGGCACCTAACGTGTCTCATATCTCACTGTTGTCTTAAACGTAAATTTGAGAGCATCGTGGTAGACTCGATGCATATCTGAAGAGAATATGTGGCTTGCTTTGTCATGTATCTAATGCTTAGTCTTTCATTACATATCTGAAACTTAGTCTTTGTCAAACGTGTAAGAGATATAATGAATATCTGAAGAGCATCGTGGAAGATAGTTGGCACTTCGTATTCTGCAACACTTCAGTAAAAAAAGTGTCCACTCCGATCTCCACAACGATCAGATATTTTTTTTGACAGTGTTTTTTTAGATCCTCTCTCACCGATGTGACTTCAAAGGCCTTTATAAGGGGTAGAATTTTTTAAAAAATATCTATCACTAGAATTTTTTCCCATCTTTCCATCATTCCTTGGCGACTTCGTTCTTCCTGGAGTGCTATTTGACATTCTCATCTTCATTTCTCCTTAGCATTCAATATTCATTGGCACCCTCCATTCATAGTTGCTTGTAATCATCGCCTAAAAGGATAACTCACACCTCGTTCTTCTCAGCTTTCGCCATTGGTTGGCACCCTTCGTTTGAAGGTATAGAATGCTCCTCGTTCTTCCCATATCAGTGCATCACCAACAGAGTTATTCCTCGGGAAGAACGTTAGCACATGAAGAGGAGATTTACCAACGTAGATCGAAGATGAAGCCTAGTATTCACGTTGAAGAGGAGCTTGCATCAATTTTGTTGATGCACACTTCACAGAACGAAGCAAAAGATACAATGTTCTTCCTTACCACAGATTAGAGAATCAAAAGAGGCTAGAAGAAGAGCTTGTCTTCGTTCACGTTGACACAACCTTTGCAGATAATGTTCTTCCTCGAACACAGACCATAGGGATCAAGCCAAAGGTATTCAATTTTTTTTGGTTTATCTTATACTAACTCAAATTTGCAGTGAAAGAGTTATACTTCACTCTTTGACACAAAGTGCTATTTCAAAAGATGGAAGCCTTTTGAGAAAATACTTGTGTTTAAGTTTTTCCAGTAAAGGAATGAATAACTCTAAAAGAGTTAAAGATACGAGATTGTAACCTCCTCTAATAAGACCACTGTAATTATTTTTGTTTGTCTTGTGCCTATTTTTGGCCACAAACAAAATGACAAGTCCATTTGTAATCTCATAATACAAATATTTTTTTTGGGGGGGTTTTTTTAGGTGCCTATCTTGCACCTATTCTAAAGACTTGAGGGGGGTTGTTATTGATGGTCCTTGCATCTTCCTTGGTCTTGGATTTCTTCACAAAAGTTCCTTTTGCTCCATTTTCGTAAAAGGTAGATTTAAGAGATTTGTGGTGGAATCTATTGGTGGCACATTTCTTAAGCCACTTAGTATTGTATCTTTAGCATCTTCTAAATGTTCTAAAAGCATAACTGTTTTTATAAAAACAAAGGAACATTTCTTAACACTAAGGCAAAGAAGACACAATTTTTTAAAAAGTAAACATCACATTTCACAAATTCCTTTATAATCGTCTATGTTCCACGTATCGTTCTTCTCACTAACTTATAGTTTCCCTCACGTAAGGGCGGGTCATTGAGAATAACGGTATAAAGGTCTAGCTGATTATATTTGCTTCATTAGCCTATGTTCCACGTATCAAGTTCCTCATTTAATTATAGTTTCCCTCATGTAAGAGTGGGTAAATCGAGAAGTTTGGTATAAATATCGGGCTTTTGCTGCCTTCATTACAAAAAGGATGTGTTTCTCATAGACCTTCATTGAATTCCCTAAAGAAGTTCTTGAAGTTAAAGGGGGGAATTATTGGTTCACTTCAATTTTATTTGGTAAAATAAATACAATTGATCCACTCACCCCTCATAACTATCACACATGGAAACCAAAAATATTAAATCTCATTTCTCAAAAAGGGCTCACACACTTGCTAGAAGAGAAGCAGCCTGAATTTGAAAAATAATATGAAATATTTGTTCATAAAGGGAAGATGTATGAAACAATGGGTATTATAAGAACAAATGTAAATGAAAGCTTATGGTTTCATATTTCAGAATATAAAACTCCATTTGAGAGTTGGCAGAAATTAAAGAACTTGTTTGGGAAAGTGGACCAAATAAGGTCAATGCAGCTAGAGGTAGAACTAACAACATTATCTCCTAAAGACTTCAACAATATTATTGACTTTCTCACCAAATTTAAAGAAGTCCTCACTCAATTCAAAGGTAGTGGCAAGAATAAAATAGAAGAAGAATGCATCTATCTAATTCTTTCTAAATTAAATGGTGTATTTCAAATTTTTGCAACCACCTTTTTGTCTACAAAATATGCTCTTGGTACAAGTTTTAAAATGCCCTCTTTAGAGGAATTTTGTGATAGGCTAACTAGAGAAGAAAAAAAACTTGCCAAGTATGAGATCTCTTCCTCTTCCTCAAAAGCCTTAGTAGCATCCACCTCCACTAAAGAAAATTTCAAAAAGAAAGAAATAAGTCCTATAACTTGTACACACTGCAAAAAGAATGGTCATTCTATGAACAATTTTTGGAAAAGACTACAACAAATAGAGGTAGCAATGAAATATTACAAGATAGAGATTAAGAAGAAGATAGGAAAATCCTTAAATGTTCAAGTCAGAGCTATAAAAACTTCATCAAAATACTGGGTTCTAGATTCAAGAGCAACTCATCACATGACTTCCAGTCATTCACTTCAATCTCCTCAAGTTCAACATCTAGAATAGAAGTTGGTGACTCATCCTTTATCCCAGTCAAAGGAAAAGGGGACATATCCATTGATGGTGGTTATATCAATAATGTTCTCTATGTCCCAAACATAGCTACAAATCTCCTCTTCATCTATCATATTTGTACATCTAAAAAATGCAAGACAATTATTTTCTCACCAACAGGAGTTGAGATAAGAGACTTTCAAGAACCAAATTCTCTCATAGCAAAAGGAGATATTGATCATAACACTAACCTATTCCACTTTAAGGGATTCAAAAATTCATAAGGAGCCTCCTATTTTGTTGCACATGGAGATCTTGAAAGTAAAATTTGGCATGAAAGGTTTGGACATCTCAGCTATAACTATCTAAAGGAGTTGAACACCCATGAAATGGTAACATGATTACCAAAAGTCTCTTCTATTGATGGAGTATGTCCTGGATGTGCTCTTGGAAAGCAACATCAAGATCCTTTCCACCCAAATGGTTCTCAAAGAGCCTCATACCCTCTAGAGTTAATCCATAGTGACTTGATGGTCTTCCCAGAGCCTTCTTTCAAAGGAGCAAAATATGCCTTAACCTTCATTGATGTTTTTTCCAGAAGAACTTGGGTCTACTTTCTAAAATACAAAAGTGATGTTTTATCTCACTTAAAAATCTTCAAGGCCTTAGTTGAAAATAAAGCCACTTGCAAAATCAAGCAATTCCATACAGATAATGGGGGGGATACTTCAGTAATGAGTTCTCAATATTTCTCTCAAGTCATGGCATAATTCATCAAAATTCAGTCTCCCATAATCCGTAGCAAAATGGCATTGCAGAAAGGAAAAACAGAACTTTAAATGAAATGGAATCCTATATGCTCCACTCAAGAGATCTTCCAAAAAAATTTTGGGCTGAGGCAATTAACTGTGCAAACTATATTCAAAACCACACACCTCATAAAGCTCTTGGCCATTTGACTTCTGAGGAAGCATGGATTGGCTCAAAATCGGATGTCTCTTTCTTCAAAAAAATTGGGTGTACTACTTGGGCACATATCCTAAATAAGAAAAGGAAGGCTCTAGATAAGAAAAGCAAGCAGCTCATATTTTTTGGTTATTGTGAGGAAATGAAAGCATATAGGCTCCTTGATCCCACAACTCATGAGGTCTTTTTTCATAGAAATGTTCAATTTGATGAAACATTCCCTCATAAATATCCTCAACCATCCTCTTCCAACATTAATTCTCTTGATCCATCTCTAATATTAGAGCCTCAATACAATGAAGATCCCATCTTAGAGATAAATGATCAAAATGACCAAAATGAGGATCCTATACTCCAAAATCCAACTCAAAGTCCTGCCACACCAATTACTCCCTACAATGCCAAAATGGGCCCGCACCATAGTTGAAGAAGCCACTCCTTACATCCAAAATCTTCCATCATCCAGATTAGGCAACTCCATAGGTTCTGGTCTTGTCTGTCAATCCATTTCCATAGATCCTCAATCCTTCAAAGAAGCCACTGGCATAAAAGAATGGTATGATGTCATGGAGAATGAATTCTCTTCCTTAATCAAAAATAAAACTTGGTATTTAGTTCCTCTACCTAAGGGAAGGAAATTAGTTCATTGTAAATGGATTTACTGAACTAAGTATGGACCTGATAGAAAAATTGACAAATACAAAGCTCGCTTGGTAGCTAAAGGTTTCTCACAAATTGAAGGTATTGATTATTTTGAAACCTTTGCACCAGTTGCCAAAATGGATTTTGTTAGGCTAGTTCTTGCACTAGCTGCTTCCCAAAAATGGTATGTTTTTCAAATGGATGTTAAAAAGTAATTTCTTACATGGGGACTTAAAAGAGGAGATATTCATGTAACAACCTGCTAGATTCACTCAAGACTCCTCTCTTGTTTGTAGACTAAGGAAATATCTCTATGGTCTCAAAAAAGCTCCTAGAGCTTGGTATGAAAAAATGGACTCCTTCCTTCTTTCCTCAGATTTTTCTCATTGTGACTCTGATGCCACAATCTACATTTGGAGAGATGAAGAGAAAATCACCTTACTTATTCTCTATGTTGATGATCTACTACTCATTGGTAGTGATATTTCTCACATTCAGACTATCAAAGACTCCTTTTCTAAAAAAATTGAAATGGTTGATCTGGGTTTAGCACATTACTTCCTTGTAATTCAAATAAATCAAACAGATGTAGGAATTTCATTGTGTCAACAAAAATACACTCTAGACCTTCTTCAACAGTTTAAGATGACTAATTGTAATTCATATTCTATACCTTTTCAGTCTGGGGTCACTTTAAGTACTTCCTACACATCCCCTCTATGTGATGCTACTCTATACCGACAACTTGTAGAGAGTCTGTTATACCTCACTCATACTCGCCCAGATATTTCATATGTTATTGGCTTGATATCTAGATTCTCGCATCAACCTCATCTCAGCCATTGGCAAGCAACAAAAAGAATCCTACGCTACTTGCAAGGAACTACTCAATATGGGCTCTTATATGAAGGAAAATCCATGGATATCATTGGTTACATAGATTATGATTGGGCAGGTTCAGTAGAAGATAAATGTTCAACTTATGTCTATGTCTTTTGTCTTGGTTCTTCACCAATTGCTTGGTCATGCAAAAAACAACAAGTAGTAGAATTATCATCTACAGAGGCAGAATACAGGGCAACAGTCTTAGCAATTTAGGAAGCTCTTTGGCTTCGTCAGATACTAAGATAATTTTGTTTTTTCCATGAAAAATCTATTACTCTTTGGTGTGATAATCAGAGCACAATTTATATTACCCACAATCCAGTTGAGCATCAGCGTACCAAGCACATTGAAATTCACATGCACTTCATTTGGCAACATATTCAGAGAGGGGATATTCACTTGGACTACATTCCCACAGATAATCAAATTGCAGACATCTTCACCAAATCCTTTCCTTCTCCACGATACATTCAGTTGAGAGAGAAACTTAGGGTTAAGAAAATACATTAGAAGGGTGCATAGAGGTTTTCACCTCTACCTTCTTATTATTCCTTTTTTTTGGAAGATGGTTTTTCCCATGTGGTTTTTTCACCATCTCTCTATATAATAACATTATACATGAGTACCTCATCAGGCCCAGTTTCTGGGACTCATCCTTTTTTTTCTTGTTGTTTAATTAGGAGAATATTCACCACTCGAAGATATGCCTCTTCAATTAGCATCATTGTACATGAGTACCTCATCAAGCCCTGTTGCTAGGACTCATTTGTTACAATTCACCCCTAATATCACTTAAGGGGGGTGTTAGAATAAATATTTATTTTCTTAAGTTCTACTAGGATAAACATACTTGAGTTACCACTCTTCCATGAGTCAGGTGAACTCTTAGTTTAGACTAATTCATATTTGTTGAGTTTTTGTAATCCAACGGCTCTCAATGATCAACTTTGCTATTTATACAAAGTTGATCCATGGAATAAATCAATCAGTTCTACTCTTCTCTTCATAGTTCTTGTAATGCTTTGCATGTCTATTCTTGGGAAATTCTAATAGCAAAGGTACCCCACTTCGTGGTAAAATCAGCTTGTATTCTACCTTTTGGATAAATAAGAATTTGGTTATATCTAGAATAACCATTAAGAAAAGACATAATCTCAGAACCATTCACCATTTTTAAAATATGATCAATGGAAGGCAAGGGGTAATTATATTTTTGTGAGGCCTTATTGAGATTCCTAAAATCAATACACAAACATATTTCACATGTTCTCTTCTTAACTGGTACAATGTTTCCTACCCATGTAGAGTGTCTAGTTGGAAAAAAAACTTAGCATCTAACAATTTATTAAACTCCTTTTGTATAAGAGGCTATAGCAATGGGTTAATTGGTCTTTGTTTTTGTCTAAATGGTTTTGAATCTGGATTTAAAGGAATAGTATGTATTATGATGTTTTATTCTAAGTCTTTAAGTTCTCATAACTCCATGCTATTACATCAACATAATATTTAAGATCCTATACAATCCCTTATTATTCATGATGAGTGCAAGCCTTTCCTATGAGTATGTTATGCGGGTCTTTACTAATCCCAAGATCAACGAAATTATAAGCATCCAATGGGAGTGACGTTTTATTATAACTTTTACTTTTGTAATCAATATCAAAAATTTTCTTGAGAGAAACTATACCTTTATGAATCGCATTGATTTTCTTTGTTACCTCATGCTTTTCATTTTCATCTTCTTGCAATCTCTTGTCCTCATCGATCACATGATTTTCAAAAGTGTCTAAATTAGTTACAAAATCAAAAATGTGCCTATCGATTTCAAATACCTGTAAATTTTTCACATTATCGGGTATAGAAGGACAGGGTATCAACTCAATTGAAAACTTCTTTAACCTCATATTATCAATAGGTTTAAGAGTACCTGCTACAATAGCTAAAGAATCAACAATTCGATTGTTCTTCCTAGATATCAATAAAATATTGAAAGCATGGAATTCATCAATCAAATCCCTAACTCTATTTCTGTAATGAATTAGCCTATTATCATGACATGTGTATTGACCTTTCACCTGTTTAACAACCAATTTTGACTCTCCTAGAACTTTCAAATATTTAATATTTTTCTTTAAGTCCAACTGCAAACCGAATATCAAGGCCTCATATTCGATCATATTACAAGTGCAAGGAAACTGTAATCTATAAGCTGTGATGACTTACCTTTAGGACTAATAAATTCCACACCAGCTCCACTACCTTGTTTGGATTTAGATCCATAAAATATAAGCATCCAAATAATATTTTCATCATTCATTGGATTAACAGTGGGTATTTTATTCTTAGATTCATCTACACCCAGTTTTGTTTCCAAAGTGTAAACACCTAACTCAGAATCATTGTAAAAAAATTTATTGGTTTTGTTATATTTAGTAATCAAATCCTTGAGTACAGGTTCTCTTTCAACTCAAATATGGTTACCAACACCCTTCCATGGTAGCCACATATGTGAACAATCTGTGGTCATGTATTCGTTTAAGTTCTTAGACCAATCTCTGCTCAACAATATTCCATACTTATCAGGTATATCTACAACATGTATATCAATATATTGTTGTATCCTAGGTTATGAGGCTAGTTGTATGTGAACATTCTTAAGCATTTCAAGCACATGAACTTCATATTTATCCAATTGCACAACTATTCTGTTAGAAGGGGTGGGTTTCAAACCCAATTTTTGACAAACAATGTGAGGCATGACATTATTAGATGCTCCTGAATCAACAAGACAATTATGCAGATTTCTTCCTGTAATTCTTATGGTCAAAAGAAAGGGACATGAGGTAAATTGTGCATCCAAGGCTTTTTGGGATTTGTTTTTGCTTTGATCACCAAAAGCCTGCATCAAAAATTCTTGTTGATTAGTCAACTTAGAAACATCAAATAAATATATATTTGCTTTTATTTTCTTTAAATCCTCCATAATATTGTATGCAATTTTGTCATGTGGTGGTTGAGGAAGATCAAGTTTATATGGAGGCATGGGATTGTTACTAGCATGTGTTTCAAGAGAAATGATGGTGTCATTTGGGGGAGTAGAAGAAGTAAATGGATCTTTAGTCTTACTCCTAAGCTTGTAATTGTGATTACCTTTTTTAAATTGTCTGAAATCTTGAACTTCCTCTTCTATAAATCCATCATACCCTTCTTCATATTCTTCAATTGATTCAAATATTTCAACTACTAGCATTGATTCTTTCCCTTTGCTAGTACTAGCTTGTTGGGAAGGATCTTCATGTGAAACAATTTCCATGTTATCCATCTCTTTTTGTAAAATATCTAGCATTGTTTTGAATTCAAGGTACTCAGTCTCACTATGTTGGGTCGTAGAATGTATCTTACACCAATTGTTTAAAGCTAATTTTGAAATAGTAACAATGGTGCTAGTTTGATTGGAACTAGTGATAGCATTGTTTTGATTAACCATGGGACTAGGTACTCCTCCATTGTTCGGATGAGTATTCCATTATTTTCTCTAAAAACTAAAATTTCTATTTTGATGAGAATTTTGAGGCAATTTTTTTTGCATTTGAATCATGTCACTACTGAGTTCTTAGACAACCCATTGTAGATCATTTACCTAATAATTAGGTTCATTGTTTTATCCTACAGTAGTTTGATTGGTTGTGTTACTTGTAGTGGCAGTGGGATTTTGAAAATCTGGTAAACTTTGATTTTGGACAACCTGTGGAAATGCCATGTTATTTTGATGAAATTTTGACGCATTTGGAGTGGGTGTGGTATGAATGTCCAATTGTTTCAGCTATTTTATGAGTGGTGAATTGATTTTATAAATATAGTGGAGTGGTAGGATAAGTTGGTGTGATAGGTATATTGTATGGAAATTTGAAATTATTGAATGGCATGGCATTCAATATAGGCATTTGTTGTGACAAAGCTTGACTGATCATAGGCACTTGATTATAGGCACCTGACTATCCTATGGAAGGTAACTATCCTATCCTAAAACCTTGTGGTATCAACCGGTGTTTGACAGTCAAAACATCACCGTATGCCATGGGAAGGGTAGTGATTTGAGGAGCTCTCCTTACAAACATATATTTTAAAGGGTCCAATACCCTAAAGCACATATGTATGGCAATAGTTGACTGAAGAGTATAAGGAGAAAATAACCTGCTATAAAACTTATGGAAATGAGTATTGAACAATCTCAAAGGTTCATTTTGCTCTCTCCTGGTTGACGCAAATTGATGATAGATTACAACAGGATCTATGGGTAGCCTAAATTGATTCACGAAAGCTATTTCCAACTGGGCCCAAGATGTAATGGAATTTGTTGGTAAAATAATGTACCAGTCATATGCCATTTCATCTAAAGTAAGTGGAAACAATCAACAAGTAAAATTCTCATGTTCAACTTGCAGTCTAATCATTGCATCTTTGTAAGCTTGAATATGCTCTTCAACAATTCCAATTCCATCATGTTTATATTTAGGTAAATACCTTTCTACATTTTTTGGAATGTCATGGGCATCTCCATAAATGTTTAATGGACCACTATGAGCACCTAATAAAGCTGAAAATCTTGCCATTGGAATTACAAGTGGGGGAAAAAATGGGATGATGGGTAGCAATGAATCGCTAGTAGGTGGAATAACAATCAACTGAATTTTAGACCTTTTGAACCTCCTTGCAGGAGAAATGCTATGGAAAATAGTATCTTTGGAAGCCTTAGATCTTGTGATTATGATTTTTGGTTCTAGCCTTAACAATGAAAATAACAAGTGCTTAGTAAACTTGAAATGGAAAGACTTCCAATTTTCAAATGCTTGATTGATAAATCATCATGTTCATTAAAATACATTAGTTAAACCATAATAATAAGGAACATTCTCAAATTTGCAAAAGGTTAGCATCATTGCATCATCAATTAGAGAATTTTCCAATCAATTTACGTGAACAAATTTCAACAAAAACTTCATAAGTCAAATAAAATACCTTCAATTATGCCCTCCTTCTAGCACCAATTTTGTTGAGTGATATTTTTGTCCAATCACAAAAATATACCCATAGTCAGGATTCTACCCGGATATCCTCTCTTGCAAGGAAACATTTGTGATTTCCCCAAGGTTCTATTTAATGTATTAATCTGCTTGCAATGCTTAGTAAAAAATATGAAATGCTAAAAGTTAATTGGATACCTCAATGTTGCATATACCTATTAACAAAGGGCATTTTTTGATATTGATTTAATTTGCAATGATTTCGTTGTTCATGAAATTTATAAAATGATGAAATTATTGGTTAACTAACAACCTCCACAATTTGATAAATATTTGATTTCAACCTTTGAAGATTTGATTTTAATTGATTTTATCTGAAATTGTAAATCAATTTTATCTTCGATTGTTAACCAAATTTTATTTTTGATTGTTAAGTCAATTTTATCTTTTATTGTTAAGCCAAATTTTATCTTCGATTTTTAAGACAATTTTATCTTTGATTGTTAATATTTGCTTTAAAATGAAATGAAATTATTAAATCTAACTTTTCCATGTAAAAAAAAATATTGGAATGTCATATTAATTATTCACTTTGGTGAAATTTTGGAATTTATTGAAATTTCAAATTTTGTGTAAAATGAAATTAAATTATTATTTAAAAAACTATGCAATTTTTTAAAATTCAAGTTTTCCTCCAAATGTGTGAATCTACGTAAACATGAAATTTTGAAATTTAATTCTTGAAACCGACATATTTCTTTTTGGGGTTTTAATATTTTTTTTTTTTTGTATTTTGTAGTTGATGAAATTTTAAAAAAATGTAAAAGGCTAGGGTTAGAGAAAAATAAAGAAAAGAACAAGTCATCGTAACTTTTAAAATTTCAATCCGAATCTGCATAAACAAATATTCTGAACCTAAATCAACATTAAAATGGTCATTCTTTATACAACGCAGAATTAATGTAATGCAATATTCTAAGGGAATAACACAATATATTAGTAAAAATAAATAAGTCTACCATCCGCATTCATAAAACTTTGATGGCATTACATTTGATTATGGGTATTTATTTGAGGCTATAGTGATGATAATATCAATGGCAATATATACATGTTGCAGTAGCATCTTACATTGTTATTATGATGTTGAGCATTAATGTTTGAAAAGGTATTTTATGACAGCATGGAGTAGTGTATATTGTCTATCTTTTTTAGAATTGTTCATATTATTATTTGATACATGGCTTTAATTTTTGTGGTAAGAAAAATTATGTAGTTGGTGGCACAATGACAACATCTTCATGGTGTTGTATTTGATACTATGATCAAACATTATGAATGGGAGTTTGAATTGTATTTTGCATATGAAACCTAATACTGGATGAAAACATTATTTTGTATTTTGTGTTGCTTCTCTAGGTTGTGATTTAGCTTTACTATTGTAAAGTTTTCTAGTATTTAGACATCATAGATTTTTGCATGCACTTCCTCAAAATCATAGATTTATGTATGATTGTAGGTCTGGCAAAAGGTATGGTATTTGTTTTACTACTTTCCATCACAATGTTATAAGGAACAATCAATATTTTAACATGTTCACCTTTAATGAAGAAAATTGATCTTCAACAAGTTATTTATCATGCTTTACATGCAAGCTTGAAGTACTCAATTTTTGTGAGTCTTTGGAATAAGATCATGTATAAAATATCTCAGATCTCAGCTCATATTCTTTGGAATAGATCATGTTTGTAAGTCTTTGGAATAGATCATGTATAAAAGATCTGAACTCAACATGTCAAGACAACAAATTTAAACTTGACAACATTTATCTTTTCATTAGGAATTTAAAAAACTATGTAAAGTTTAAGTTTCTCTTATAAAAATCTAAGATATATACCATTATACATGTTATTTTTTATGTATTGTCTATCAAACGTTATGAATAGGAGTTTGAATTATATTTTCCATATGAAACCTAATACTGGATGAAAATATTATTTTGTATTTTGTGTTGCTTCTCTAGGTTGTGATTTAGTACTAGGCAAGAATCAAATAGAAAGAGAGAAATCAGCCCTGGCCTATTAGGATTTCCATAGTAGAGGAGTGTAAACACTTCAAGAGTCTTCAAGAGTTGACCAAAAAATCACTCTATAGCACTATATTTGTGTAGTCTTCCATTATAGCATATATGTGAATGGGAGATGCCTAGGTTGAATCCCCTTTGTGTTGGAGGGAACTCGCATCAAGGAAGTCACAAATGATTTCTTTCACCTTCAAATCAATTCTTGCAATGACTTGTAGTAGAAAATATATCACATCTCATCATGCCAAGCAAGATTTCATTTGCATATAGTCATCTACTTCAAATATTGACAAAGAGTTATGATGAAAGTTCAAACCCCACTGCATCTTGTTGCCCCCATCTTGCCTATCATCTTTCAAAATATAATAGCTACTCTTGTCTCCATCTCTATTAGTTTATTCCATATTTAGATTATCCTTGCTTCCATATTCATGTAGGTCCATATCTTCATCCCTTCCACTCTCGTTGACATCCTCTTTATTGACTTCCTATGATATCAATGCCTCCCCTTCTTTATTAACTTCCTGAGATATCAATGCCTCCCCTTCTCATTTAAACTTGACAACATTTATGTCTTCTCATTAGGAATTTAAAAAACTATGTACAGTTTAAGTTTTTCTTATAAAAATCTAAGACATATACCACTATACCAGTTATTTTTTATGTATTATTTGTCAAACATTATGAATGGGAGTTTGAATTGTATTTTACATATGAAACCTATTATTGGACGAAAATATTATTTTGTATTTTGTGTTGCTTCTTGTTGAGTGATATTTTTGTCCAATCACAAAAATATACCCATAGTCAGGATTCTACCCGGATATCCTCTCTTGCAAGGAAACATTTGTGATTTTCCCAAGGTTATGTTTAATGTATTAATCTGCTTGCAATGCTTAGTGAAAAATGTGAAATGCTAAAAGTTAATTGGATACCTTAGTGTTGCATATACCTGTTAACAAGGGGCCTATTTTGGTATTGATTTGATTTGCAATGATTTTGTTGTTCATGAAATTTATGAAAAGGTGAAATTATTGGTCAACTAACAACCTTTGTAATTTGATAAATATTTGATTTCAACCTTTGAAGATTTGATTTTAATTGATTTTATCTCAAATTGTTAATCAATTTTATCTTCGATTGTTAATCAAATTTTATCTTCGATTGTTAACCAAATTTTATCTTCGATTGTTAAGTCAATTTTATCTTTGATTGTTAAGCCAAATTTTATCTTTGATTGTTAAGTCAATTTTATCTTTGATTATTAAGCCAAATTTTATCATTGATTGTTAAGTCAATTTTATCTTTGATTGTTAAGCCAAATTTTATCTTCGATTGTTAAGCCAATTCTATCTTTGATTGTTAATATTTGCTTGAAAATGAAATGAAACGATTAAATCTAACTTTGCCATTTAAAAAAAACTTTGGAATACCATATTAATTATTCACTTTAATGAAAATTTAGAATTTATTGAAATTTCAAATTTTGCGTAAAATGAAATTAAATGATTATTTAAAAAAACTATGCAAAGTTTAAAACTTCAAATTTTCCTCCAAATGTGTGAATTTGCGTAAACATGAAAATTTGAAATTTAATTCTTGAAACCAACATATTTCTTTTTGGGGTTTTAATTTTTTATTTTTATTTTGTATTTTGTATTTGATGAAATTAAAAAAAAAATGTAAAAGGCTAGGGTTAGAGAAAAATAAAGAAAAGAACAAGTCGTCTTAACTTTTAAAATTTCAACCCGAATCTGCATAAACTAATATTCTAAACCTAAATTAACATTAAACCGATCAATCTTCATACAATCCAAAATTAATGTGATGCAATATTATAAGGGAATAACACTATATATTAAGAAAAATAAATAAGTCTACCATCCACATGCATAGAACTTATAAAAATTTCCAATATATTTCTAAAATGAAAGATGATTAAATTAATGATCCTTTAGAATACCTTGCTTCAAATAGATTACACTGATGAAATTTCTACAATCCAGCAACCATGCAGTCCAGCAACCAAGGAGGAGATGTTCTTCAAGAAAATTTGATTAACAACATGCACTCACTACCAATATTATCTGACCTTTTTTTTGTGCGATTGAATGGATATTTAAAATTTCCAAAAACCCTTCATTTTCTTTTCCTTCGCCTCAACTTGTAACCATTGCATCCATTCTCCTTTAGCCTTATTTTCTTTTACCTTCTCTTGACATAATTTCCTTTATGAACAACCATGGTTGTGATAGAATAATATTTTTTATAATTATTAAATTGGTCGACTTTATTTGGAATTGTGCGTACCCATTAAACTTTCAGTTTTGTAGAATAAAATCAATACCCTCCATAGACGTATTTTTTTCCAATTTGGTATCGGTGTATACTAATATTCAATGATGGGTTACTTCGATTTACCAAACCTGATGGACTTTTATCAGTTACAATAATCATATCTACCTGCTCAGATAACCGGTTTCAAATCATGGATAATATCTCCCCTTTATCCCTCTGCACATAGCGACAATGCTATCCTTTCTGTTGACCTCTGCTTCTACAAGTCTCCCCATATTCGAACCGGATGTTCCTCTTGTTGTTCCCTATAGCATGTTGGTTTCACACCACAAATGGCTAACTTCATTTTAGTATTTGAAACTCATGGTGACCTCGAGCATCATGGAGCCTATCTGTAAGAGCCAAGAATATTCAACTCTTTCACAATATCATCCTAGTGATCCGTGGTGGCTTTGATATCAATGTCATCCAAACTGACCTCTCTTAGAGGTATGGAATATGAATGTCCTCTAAGGTGGTTTTTCTAGAAGGATTTCATCATATTTTGCATGTCCTCAGTATCAACAACAGTTTTTGCATTCAAATCCACAGTCTCACATGAAATCCATGACCTTGCAACCTGTTTGGGTGATCTGATTCTCGATAGAATTTTCTCTGGCTAGGTCATACCCTAGGCAAGGAGGCTAATAAAACTAAGGCTTGACAAAGCCAAATATCAGCTACAACATCACCCACATCCTTTTCTTTCCTTAATATTGGCCTCACCCTGACATACACCATTATCCTACCTTTGTATCAACATATAAGGGTATGGTCTCTGTATCAATATTGATTATCTATGTTCAACTTTCTTTTGGATCTGAATTTTGGATGTGGCAAGACTTGCATAAGGGACTGAATTTCGCTAGCAACTCAAACAACGATCGCAGAAAGCATTCCATGAAGTTGCAAGAAATCCTGCTAAAATTGCCAAATTTGACGGCATAGACCTATTAAATTTATTATTTTCAAAAATTGTTTCGAGAGAGGTATACATGGAAGGATATTATTTTGGTCGTTTGATCATCAAGAAACCACCCCGATTGGTGGTATAGGAATTTATATCTATAAAATATATTGTGTTTCTTGTCGGGGACGTCACCCCTTATTGTGGCTACCTCTACTATGGATAAAAACCCACTGAGTGCACAATGTCCACCTTACACTTGAGTAAACCTTAAACTATTTTGCATCCTCAATTGACCTATGACAACATGGCCATGAAATATTCCTAGGGATATCTTTACCTATAAATAATTCTTTTGTATCCACCACAAACATTGCCCACTCTCCCTACTAACGAGTTCGCACGATCTGGAGACACGTGGTGGAAGATTTTTGCAATAATGTATAACCTGTTGAAAATGAATATGTTTGAGATCATAAATTGAGGAATACTTGGGTTGACCCTATTTACAGTGTCCGGTTTGGCTCAAACCCTCCCTCTACGTGCTTGCACCAGAAAAACATGAAGAACCTTTAGTCCCACATGTGTCCAAGATAAAACAATGGAAGGTTTATCAATACCAATGCACATAGTGTCATATGACTCAACTAAGCCCCTTGGGGGTACCTCAAACTTTGTGGCACCTTGAAATATGTGTCATGCTCCATACCCGTGCGTTGATTGTGCTCATGCGCTGCGTCTGCTAGTTGGTCGGGTTGGGGTTCACCTCAAAATTCATGCCATCATTTTTTGATAATCTAGATATTTTAAGAAAACCATAAATAAGCTAAAATTTGTGCGTTCCAAGTAAAACAAAATTATAACATTAAAAGGTATTTATTAAGCTCAAAATACTTGCTATAAAACATTGAACTAAGCTTTATAAAGCTAAAGCTACACTAAAATCAATGATAAAACATTGAGCTAAGCTTTATAAAGCTAAAGCTACACTATAAGTGAATGAATGATAATTTCAATTATTCATGGCTTGGTTTAGCGAAACTCTTTTTCTTTTTTATTATTATTATTTTTTAATATTTCTTTTTATTATTATTATTAATTATATTTGTTTAAACTACAAACTTTTGTGTGATTCACAATGTAAATGGAAATTGAATAATCATAAGGATGTATGGTTCCCACCATGCTTTGATTTGGATACAAGACACTCCTATGACAAGCTTTTGAATAAAAACAAATGGACAAAAAATGACAAGAATTTATCTCTAAAGAACCTTTCCAAGGAGACCATGACATTGATAAATCCTTGAATTTTATTAACCTTTTATGACACCATGAACTAGAATAAATAATGCAAACCAAAAACTCAATGAACCTCAAAAAACTTTATGTGGGTCCCCAAATTTGGGGTACATTGTGCAATGGCAACAACATTTCTCTAGGTCGTGATTTAGCTTTACTATTGTAAAGATTTCTAGTATGCAGACATCATAGATTTTTTCATGCACTTCCTTACCATCATATATTTATGTATGATTACAGGTCTGGAAAAAGGTATGGTGTCTTTTTGACTATTTTCCATCACAATGTTATATGGAACAATCAATATTTTAACATGTTCACATTTATTTTTTTTTAATGTGAGGCCCTAAGAGGGTGGTTCAATCTTTCATTGTTGTAGATATGTGAATAGGAGATGCCCAGGTTGAATCCCCTTTGTGTTGGAGGGAACTCACATCAGGAAAGTCACAAATGATTTCTTTCACCTTCAAATCAATTCTTGCAATGACTCATAGTAGAAAATAGATCACATCTCATCATGCCAAGCCATATTTCATTTGCATTACTTCATAGTCATCTACTTCAGACATTGATAAGGAGTTATGATGAAATTTCAAACCCCACTGCATCTTGTTACCCCCATCTTGGTTGTCATATTTCAAAATATCATAGCTACCCTTATCTCCATCTCTATCAACTTCTTCCATATTTAGATTATCCTTGCTTCCATCTTCATGTAGGTCCATATCTTCATCCCTTACACTCTTGTTGACATCCTCCTTATTGACTTCTTGCAATATCAATACCTCCCCTTTTTTAATTAACTTCCTGAGATATCAATGCCTCCCCTTCTCATTTAAACTTCACAATATTTATGTTTAACACCCCCCCCCCCCCCCCCCCCCCCCCCCCCCCCCCCCCCCCCCCCCCCCCCCCCCCCCCCCCCCCCCCCCCCCCCCCCCCCCCCCCCCCCCCCCCCCCCCCCCCCCCCCCCCCACGCAACAAAAACCAACCAACCAACCACACAACCCCGCGGCAAGGGGCCCCGCCTGAAGGGAGAAGGGGGCAGAAAAGAGGGGAGAGGTTGTATAGGGAGGGGGGGGGGTAGAGTGACGTGGGAAAAAGCCTTACTCAGTAGTAGTATTCCGCCCAACAGTCTCTTTTTGGCCAACAGGCGGGTGGCTCCGCGGCGGAGGGGGGGGGGGCCGGTTGGCGGGGCCCCGGGGGGCTTGCCGCTCCCCCTAGCGGGAGGCGGAGCCCGGCCCCCCCCGAGTGAATTATTTGGGCCAGACCTTTAATAAGTAGGGTGTCTGCCCCAATTTCTCAGCCGCCCCCCGCCCCCCCCCGGCCAGGAGCGCCCGCCCAAGCGCCCCGCCGGCGGGAGCGTGGCGAGGGGGTGGGGGGTGACCGCCTAAGTTTGTTGTCAAATATTGTCCTTGAGTATTTTTCGTTATCCTCGAAGCGTCGCCTCTCGGGCCGCCGCGGCGGGGGGGGGCGGGGGAGGGGGGGGGGGGGGTGGGGTGGGGGGGGGGTGCGGGCGCGGCGTGGGGCGGGGGGGGTCCGCGGCGGCCTAGGGGGTGGGGGTGGGGGGCGGCGGGGGTAGGGGGGTGGGGGGCCGCCAGCTTATGTATTGGGGGGTGGAGCGGTTGGCCCGCGCCCCCCCCCGCGGCCCCAGCCCCCCCCCCCCCTCGCCCGCGCCAGCGCCCCCCCCCCCCCCCTCGCCCCCGCCCCCCGCCGTGCGGGGCCGCGTGGGGGAAGAGGTGGGGAGGAGATAATATGAGAAAAGTATGGAGAAGGGATAGAGGAAAAAGGGGAGGGGGGGGGAGGGGGGGGGGGGGGGGGGGAGGGCTGGGCGTGGCGACGCGGCGCCCCTCCGTCCGCCTCCCCCCCCCTCTTCCCCTCTCCCTCTTCTACCTCCTCCGCTTGCCTCTCTGGTTTTTCTCATATGTGGTGTTCGGGGGTGGGTGGTGTGGGGGGGTGGGGGGGGGGGGGGCAGCGGGGGCCGCCGCTGGCGCGGGGGCGTGGGGGGGGGGGGGGGTGTGTGGGGGGGTGGGGGGGGTGGGGTGGTGGGCGCGGGGGGCGGGTGGGGGGGGGGGCGTGGGGTAGGGGGTGGCTGGGGCCGGAGGGGCGGCCGGGGAGGGGGGGGGGGGGGCGGGGGCGGGGGGGGGGGGGGGGGGGGGGGCGGGGGGGGCGGCGGCGCCGCCGGGGGTGGCTGCGGCCCCGGTGGGGGCCGCGCCCCGGGGTGGCCGGCGCAGGGGGGCGGGGGGGGGGGGGGGGGGGAGGGGGCGGGGGGGGGGGGCGCGGCGGGGGGGGGAGGGGGGGGGGGGGGGGGGGGAGGCGGGGGAGGGGAGACGAAGGAGGGGGGCGGCGGGAGGGGGAGGCCCCCCTCCGGGAGCCAGGCGGCCCGGGCGGGGGGGGAGCCGGGGGCCGCGGCGCGCGCGGGGGGGGGGGGCGCGGGCTGGGGGGGGTGGGGGGGGGGGGGGCGGGGGGGGGGGGGGGGGGGGGGGGGTGGGCCGGGGCCGCGGCGGCGGCGCCGGCGCCGGCGCGCCGGCCGCCCCCCCGCCGCGTGCCGGCCCCCCGGCAGCCGGCCTGGGGGGGGGGGGCGGGGGGCGTGCGGCGGGTGTGGTGGTAGGGGTGGGGGGGAGATGGGGGGGAAGGGGGTGGGGGGTGGGGGGGGGGAGGGGGGTAGGGGGGGGAGTGGGTGTTATAGCTGTTGGATTGGTGGTGAGTGGTTTGTGTCCTTCCTCTGGTGCGCCTCGGCGCTGCCCGGGGGCCCCCGCCCCCCGCCGGCCGCGGGGGGGCAGGGGCGGGGGGGGGCCGCCCCCCCGCGCTGGGGGGGGGCGGGGGGGGCGGTGGGGCGCGGTGGGGTGTGTGGTGGGAGTGGGGGGGGGGCGGGGGGGGGGGGGGGGGGGGGGGAGGGGAGGGGGGGGGTGGGGGGGGGGGGGGGAGGGGGGGGGGGGGGGGGGGGGGGGGGGGAGGGAGGGGGGGGGGGGGAGAGGAGGAAGAAAGAAGAGGGGGGGGAGGGGGAGGGAATGGGGGCTGGCGGAGGAAGAGAGAGGGAGGGATGGGGGGGGGGGGGGGGGGGGGGGGGGGTGGGGGGGTGGTGGGGGTGGGGGGGTCGGCGGGGGCTGGTGGGTTTTGGTCCCTTCCTCTGCCCCTCCGTCTCTCCGCCCCCCCCCCCCCGCCCGCCCGCCCCCCTCTCCCCTCCCCCCCCGCCCCGCCCCCCCCCCCCCCCCCCCCCCCCCCCTCCTCTCGCTGGCCGGGCGGTGTCATTCGGTCTCTCTATGTCGCTCCCCGGGGCCTTCCCGGCCCCCGCCCCTGCCCTCTCCCCGGCCGCTCCCCGGCTTTTTGGGGGGGCGTGCCGGATCTCGTCTCCGCGCCCGCCGCCGCGCCGCCGCCCGCCCCCCCCCCGCGCCCCCGGCCGCCCGCCCCCGGGCCGCGGCCCGAGGGGGGGGAGGGCCGGGGGTCGAGCGACCGGGAGCGGGGGAGGGGGGGCCCGGGGGCGCCGGCGCGCGGCCACCGCCCGCCAGGGGGGGGGGCCGGGGGGGGGGGGGCGGGCGCCAGGAGGGGGCCGGCGGCCGGGGGGGGGGGGGGGGGGCGGGGGAGCGGCGGGGCGGCCGGGGCGCGGGCGGGCCGCCGGGGGGGCGGGGCGGGCGGGGGGGCGGCGCGGCGGGGGGCGGGGGGCCGGCGGGGGGGCGGGGGGCGGGGCGGCCGCCGGGGCGGGGGCGGCGGCGGGCGGGCCGGCCGCGCCCCCCGCCGGCGCGGGGGCGGGGGGGGGGGGGGGGGGGCGGCGGGGTCGCCGGCGGGGCCGCGGGGGGGGAGGGGGGGGGCGGGGGGGGGGGGCCCCCCCGGCGGGGGGGGGCGGGGGGGAGGGGGGGGGAGGAGGGGGGGGGGGGGCGGCGGGGGCGGCGGGGGGCGCGGCGGGGGGGGCGGCGCGCGCGGGGCCGGGGCGGGGAGCGGCGGTCGCCGGGGCGCCCGGGGGCGCGGCCGGCCAGCGGCGCCGGCGGGCGGCGGGGGCGGGGGGCCCCGGGGCGCCGCCGGCCAGGGGGGGGCGGGGGAGGGGCGCGGCGCGCGCTCCCGGGGGCCCGGGCCTCGGGGGGCGGCGTGTGGATCGGGTCGCAGGGCGCGTCGTGCTCGTCGTGGCGCCCCGGGGGGCCCGCTGCGGCCCCGACGGTCCCCAGGGGCGCTGCTGCCTGGTAGCCGCCGCCTGGGAGCGGGGGGGGGTGCGTCCCCCGTCGTCCTCGCGGGTCTCCATCCCCCCTTAGCCTGTTTCGCCTGTTTGTCCGCCTTCGCTCTCCGCCGCTGCGCGCCGCTCCGTATCCTTGGCCCCGGGCCGTCTCCCCGCCGGTCGGGCCGCGCTGGGTCGGGGGGGCGGCGCGCCGCGGGGCGGGGGCGGCCCCGGCGGGGGGCTGGTGGTGGGGTGGGCCGGTGCGCGGTGGCGGGGCGCGCGGTATATTGGGGTCCCGCGCTGTGTGCGCCCCCGCCCCTCCCCTATCTGTCCCCCCCCCGGTCCCCCCCCGCTCGCCGCTCCCCGCCCCCCCCCTCGCCCCCCCCCCCCCCCTCGCCTCCACCGCGCCGGGCGCCCCCCCCGCGCGCCCCCCCCCCCGCGCGCGCCGCGCGTGGGGGGGCCGGGCCCTCGGGGGGCGGCGGCGCCGCTGGCGGCGCCCCCCCCTGCCGGGGCCCCGCGCGGGCGCGCCGTCCGAGTGTCCGCGGGCCCCGGTGGCCCCGATCGTCGCGGGGCCGCCCGCCGGGGGCCGTAGCGCCCGCGGGCGCCCGGCCCCCGGGCCCACCGCCCCCGCGGCCCGGGCGACGGCCCCGAGGGGCCCCCCCGGCGCCCGCCGGCGGGCCCCGCGCGGAGGGTGCTCGCAGTAGGGGAAGATTCTCGAGAGGCGGAGGGGCAGCAGAACGAGGATAAGGAAAATGGTGAAGAGAAGAGGGAAGAGGAGGGGGACGGGAGGGAAAAGGAGGGAGGAGGGGGGAGAGAGGGGGGGAGAGAAGAGGAGGGGAGGGGGCGGCGATGGGAGGGGAGGGGGGGGGGGGCCCGGGGGGGGGGGGGGGCCGTCGGGCCGGGGCCCCCCCCGGGGGGAGGGCGGGGGGCCGGCGGCCCCCAGGAACAGAGCAAGGGGGGCCGCAGGGCCCGAGGAGAGAGTAGAACAGAATAGACAGGAGTAGGAAGAGAAAAATGGGAGGGAGGGGAGGGGGAGAGGGGTCGGAGCCCGTGGACTCGAGGAGGCCGGGCCGGGCATCACCGGGGCCGAGGGGGGAGCGGGCGCCGGGGGCGCCGGCGGGTCGCCGGGGCGCCTCTCGCCCGGGGGGCCCCGCCCGGGCGTGCCCGGGCGCGCCGGGGGGGGCGGGGGGGGCCCGGCGGGCGCGGGGGGGCGGGGCCGGCGGCGCCGGGGGTCGGGGGGGCGGGGCGGCGCGGGGGGGCGGGGGGGGGGGGGGCCGGGGCGGGGGGGGGGGCGGGCGGGCCCGCGGGGGGGGGCGCCGGGGGGGGGGGCGCGGGGGGGGGGCGGGGCGCCGGGGCGCGGGTGGGGGGGCGCGGGCCGGCGGGGGGCGGGGCCCGGGGGGGGGGCGGGGGGCGGGCGGGGGGCGCGGGGGCAGCTGCGCGCCTGGCGGGCGCGGGGGCGCGGGGGGGGGGCGGCCGGCGCCGGGGCGCGGGGGGGGGGGGGGGCGGGGGCCTGGGCCGGGCGCCGGGGGGGGGGGGGGGGCGGGGGGGGCGGGGGGGGGGGGGGGGGGGGGGCGGGGGGGCGGGCGGGCCCCGAGCCCCGCGGGCCGCGGGGGCCAGGGGGGGGGGCGCGGGGGCGGGGGGGCGACGGCCGCGGGGGGCGCGGGGGGGGGGGCCCGAGCCGCGGGGCGGCGGGCCCGCGGCCGCGCCGGAGGGCGGGGGGGGGGGGGGGGGGCCCCGGGGGGGGGGGGGGGGGCGGGGGGGGGGGGGGGGGGGGGGGGGGGGGGGGGGGGGGGGAGGGGGGGGGGGGGGGGGGGGGGGAGGCGGGGGCCGGGGGGGGGGGGGAGGGGGGGGGTATTCTCATTAGGAATTTAAAAAACTATGTATAGTTTAAGTTTTTTCTTATAAAAATCTAAGACATATACCAATATACCAAATATTTATTATGTATTGTCTATCAAACATTATGAAAGGGAGTTTGAATTTTATTTTTCATATGAAACCTAATTCTAGATTTTTGTATTTTGTGTTGCTTCTCCATGTTGTGATTTAGCTTTACTATTGTAAAGCTTTCTAGTATACTGTCATCATATATTTTTGCATGCACTTCCTCACCATCATAGATTTCTATATGATTGCAAGTCTAGAAAAAGGTATGGTGTCTTTTTTACTATTTGTCATCACAATGTTATAAGGAACAATCAATATTTTAACATGTTCACCTTTATTTTTTTTAATGTGAGGCCCTAAGAGGGCAATTTTAAACTGCCCTATTAGACCTAAGAGGGAGGTTATAAACCGTCCTCTTTAATTTTTTTAATGTGAGGCCCTAAGAGGGTAGTTTAAAACCACCCTCGTAGACCTAAGAGGGCATTTTAAAACTTCCCTCTTGGGGAGGCCCTAAGAGGATGGTTATGAACCACCCTCTTTCTTTAATTTGAGGCTCTAAGATGGTGGTTAAAAACCACCCTCTTAGGGGAGGCCCTTAGAGGGTGGTTATGAACTGCCCTCTTAGGATCTAATATGAAGGTTTAAAACCACCCTCTTAGACCCTAAGATGGCGGTTTAAAACTACCCTCTTAGGGTCTAATACAATTATTTATAACCATCATATTAGAACCTAATATGATGATCTTTTGATGCACTTTTTAACCATCATCATATGATGCAAAATTTTTATGATGCCCTCATAGAAAGTGGTTGAATAACCATCGTTAAAGGTATTTAAGGACTGTTAAAAACTACACTTAAATATCCTTTTTGGTATAGTGTCATTTTGACTTCTGATCCATGCAATACATGCACAACATGTCCTACAAAACCTGGTTTACCCTCTCGATCTAACCATCTATTTTGAGGTGATATGCAGAACTAATGTTTAGCTTAGTGCCCACTACATGATGTAGAGCCTAACAAAATTTTGACGTGAATCTAGAATCTCTATCAAATATGATTACCTCAAGAAACCCATGTAATCTAAAAACTTCTTGTACAAACTTATGTGCCACCATTGGTGCATCATCCTTGATGTTTCTTGGTATGAAGTGTGCAACCTTGGTCAATTTATCAACCACTACCAAGATGACATCATGTTGGAACCTATTCTTAGGTAATCCCACAATAAATTCCATAGATATTACCTACCATTTTTGCATAGGTATCTCATGTGGGTACAATTTTCCAACTGGTTTACAATGTTCTACCTTCACTTTCTGTCATTCCAAACATATTTGTATGAAATTGATAATATCTTGCTTCATCCCAACCCAATAGAATATATTTTTCATATTTTCTCTCATTTTTTATCCTCATAGATGAGCGGAATAGGGATAATTTTGTGCCACTTGCATGATCAATCTCCTTGGGTCACCTATTTTGGGTATGACTACCTGATCCTTAAAGCATAAAAGTCAATATTTTATGTTTAAGCCCTTGCTTTCTTCAAGAGTTCCTTCTATTTTCTCTTAAAGTTCTAGGCAATATGGATCTTGTAGTTGCATCTCCTTGACTCTATCCATCAAATCTATATAGATTTGGGTTAATGCAGTTATGTGCCTTCTCCTTCTCAAAGCATCTATAACCTTATTTTCCTTCCCTTTAATGTATTCAATGCTAAAATCATATTTCACTAAGAACTCTACCCATCTTCTTTGTCTTACATTCAACATAGGCTAGGTAAAAATATACCTTAGACTTTGATGGTTTGTCCTTAGCTCAAAAGGTCTTCCCAACAAATAGTATCTCCAAACCTTTAGGGCATGCACAATTGCTACCAATTCTAGATTGTGAGTGGCATAGTTTACCTCATGCTTCTTGAGTTTTCTAGATTTGTATGCCATTGTAGTTTCTTCCTGAGACAAAACTCCATCCAAACCTTCTAGAGAAGCATTTGTACACACAATGAAATTTCTAAGAGGATCCAAAATATTTAGAATTGGTGTCATTATCAACTTATTTTTTAGAGTCTCAAATGTGGCCTCACACTTATTTGTCCATTTGAAATATTTTTCTTTTTTTTAAGGTTGGTGATTGGATAGGTAATCTTAGAATAATTCCTCACAAAATGTCTATAATAACCTACAAGTCCCATGAAGCTCCTGACTTCTATCACATGTGTAGGCAAAGTCCAATTTAATATAGCCTCAATCTTATTTGGATCTATAATAATGTGCCACAAATATTGTACTTGTGAAGTATAGAACTCATACTTGGAGAGTTTCTTAGCACTTCCAATACTAATATGAGATTTTGGTCATGCTCTTTCTTAGTTTAAGAATAAATTAGTATATCATCTAAGAATACCAAGGTGAACCGATCTAGATACTTTCTGAACACACTATTCATCATATTCATGAAGGTAATCGATGCATTCATTAACCCAAACAATAGCACCATGAATTCATAGTGCCCATATCGAGTTTTAAAGGTTGTCTTATGGGTATCTTCTTCCTTGATTCTAAGTTGATGATAACCTGATCTCGTATCTAATTCTAAAAATATGGTAGATCCCTTTAATTGATCATAGATATCATCTATCCATGGTAGAGGATACTTATTTTAAATATTTACCTTATTCAACATTCTATAATCTATGCATAACCTCAAGGAACCATACTTATTTTTCATTATTAACATTGGAGCATCCCACGATGACACACTTGGTCTAATCAAACCCTTTTCCAACATATCCTGAAGTTGTACCTTTAGTTCTTGCAACTCAATTGGAGTCATTTTGTAAGGTGTCTTGGAAATGGGTTCAGCTCCTGACATTAACTCAATAGTAAAATTGAATTCCCTTCGAGGGGGTAGACTTGGAAGGTATTCAAGAAATACATCCTAAAACTCATGAAGAATTGGATGCTTCTTAAAAACTTCATCTCTTTTTTCTCCAATCTCACCATTGAACTTTACTATGTAGAGCAAGTTGCCTCTTTTAATGGCCTTCTTTAACTACATAGTTGAAAGTAAGTGGGGTCAAAAAGAACCTCACCCACTTTGAACTCTCACTCTCCTCTTATCCTTATTGGTGTCATCCATCCACCTATCTTGAATTGATTAAGGCTCCATGAGCCTTCATCCAATCCATCCCTAAGATAATATAAAAGGCATGAAGGGGTGCCACATAGTAGATCCTTCAGGTAGAGTTATCTCTATTGTAGGTAAACATTGATCCATTGAGTAGGTTTTCCTAGAACCATACTTGAATTTCCATCCTTGTACCAAAAATCCAAGTCTTTTTGGCATATCCTAAATAATACTAGTGGAAATAAAGCTATATGTGGCTCCACTATCTATCAAAACTTTTAAATCTCTAGAAAACAACTTACCATTTAACATCGGTGTTGCTTGACCATACAAGTCTTAATTTCTAGTAGTGACATAAATTTGGTATGACAACTCCTCTGCTCTGTGGCTTGGCTCTTCCCTCTGAGGGCACTTCTTGTCATAGTGAGTACCCCCACAGGTGTAACACCTTACCTTGGAAAAACAAATTCTTGTCTTGCCCTTCTTACGAGCTCTAGATCCATTGTATCCTTGTTTTGTAATTATTTCTAGTATCATTTGATGTTTGATCCATTTGGTACTATAGTGACCATACTTTTGACTCCAACCACTGTATTTCCCTCTACAGTTTCTAGAGTAGGGATGCGTAATTGGTCATGAACTTATCTAGGTCTTTTTTGGATCCCTCCTTTCCAAAAATTTTATGAATAGCTAAAACCTTACCTTTTTCCTTTCCAAAGACCTTATTAACCCTAAGACCTTTTGGAAATATTACTTCAGTGTACTTTCAAATGAGTGAACCTACTTTCCTAGAGGACCTCAACATAGGTTTCATCTCCTATTCACATAACATAAATTAGGTAAGTTACAATTCTCCATAATTGCACTTATGTTCTATTAGTTTCATTCTACTTATGAACTAACATATGCTACTCCCATTCTAGGGTCACCCTTGCCTTCTTGTAGGGTATATCCCAAAGTTTCACATCAAGTCAAGGCTCAACCTAAGTACACTCCACGAAAGCTTCTAGCCCTATGACCTAGAGCTCTAATACCAACTATAACAATCCAAAACTACCAACCCAATAAGATCACTTAGAAACAAAGGCTCACAAGGGGAACACCCTTAATTTATTTAACTCAATATACAAGGCTTCACCACATTTGAGTTCCAATTTACTATAGATGACACTCAGTGGACAAGAGTGACCAACTCTCATGTTTTTTGGGGTTTACCTTACTAAACCTACATGTTTAGAAGGATGCATAAAGTGGTCCCCCACCTTTCCCATACCCTCCTCGGTATAGGACCTTATGACCACAACGTAGGGATTATCCTTTAAGACCTACATGCTTAAAGAAGCATTTTCATTCCTTATCCTAACTCTAAATCTATTTAGACAAGTTGAATAGTGTAGAGCCTTAGTGCTTAGTTACCATGCCTCTGTAGGCTAACTAAGGTCATCACCACTTCGATGATAATTGGCATGATCACTTGATCCTACACGATTGAGGTATCACCGCTATTATATTGTGAATGGTTTTTTCAATATTTAGATGGGACATACTTGAACCTACACGTTCAAGGTACAACATTTCACAAGTACCATGGCTATTGTCTTCTCATAAATTTTTCTAGGTTTATGAGTTCCTAGCTATTGCATTCATGCAACCCCTTCTAGGACTCGTTTCTACTTGGTTATTGCCTTCACACAACTCATCCTAATATTAGGCTTTATGGATTACTTACAGGAACATTCTATCCCAACCCAAGGTTAGATAAACATTTCAATAATAAGAAGCATGATATAAACCATCAAAAGAAATGCTAGAAGATATAATCTAAGAGTTCCTCTTAACAAAAAAAAAAAAAAAAAAAAAAACAAAAGCCACATCCATACATTGATACAAAGAATTAAGCAAAAACTATCTAAACCATGATATAATTAAACCACATTACTTATTTCCAATGCTTATCAAAAAGGCTTTAGGATAAAGGAGCTAAAGATTTTAACCATTAAACTAGGTCCTTAATCAAATAAAAATCCAAGCTAGCTAAAGACATAAGATTACTTAACCAATTACTTCGTGGCTCATGACACAAAGGAAACAACATAATCCTTATTTATAACAATAATCAAGTTTTTACAAATCATTCAAGCAAATGCAAGTCTTTGCTTATTTACATCAACATTACTTTTGAAGAGCTTTTAAGAAAACATTTTTTCGAGATCCCTTACCAATCAGATTTTTGTAGCTTCTTTTATGGTCGAACCACCCACAACATGAGAGATTTACTTAGGGATTAGAAAAACTCTAAATGCAATGCAACTAGATCATGCCAAAACCAATATGCAAAAGACCATGCATAAAACATAAACAACCAACCAAGGAGAATCCCATACTTCTCTAGATAATAATTCTTTAACTCACCAAGGTCTCAAGAATTATTATACATGCAATACAATCCACACAGGAGAATCCCATACTTCTCTTTATAATAATAATCCTTTAACTTACAAAAGTCTCAAGAATTATTATTTTATTTTCTCTTTCAAAACCAACGCACAAGTAAAACATTCAACCAAAGAGAATCCCATACTTCTCTTAATAATAATCCTTTAACTTACAAAAGTCTCAAGAATTATTATTTCTTTTTCTCTTTCAAAAACCAACATACAAGTAAAACTTTCAACCAAAGAGAATCCCATACTTATCTGAATAATAATCCTTTAACTTATAAAAGTCTCAAGAGTTATTATTTTTTTTCTCTTTCAAAAACCAACATATGAGTAAAGCTTCTTACTTAAATACAAAGCCTACACAAAGCTTATAACATCTACCCCTTTATAGCTTTCATTACCCGAAAAGACAATCATAAACCAACCCACATAAGTTTTAAACAAGATTTTTCCAACAAAGCATGCATGAGCTTTCTTAAAACATGGAACTAATCTATACTCTTTTCAACTTAGCAAGGGCATTCAGTTAAGGATGTAAAGCTTAAATAAACATAGAACTCCTCTACCATTCTACTAAAGCTTTATGAAAGCATTCCATCCATTAACATAAGCTTTATTTAAAACATAGAACAATTCTATATTTTAAGCCTATCAAAGCATTATACTTAAAGCTTTAATCAAACTATATTAAAGCTCACCAAAGCAATAACATAAAGCTTTAATCAAATCATAAAATAAACTATATTAAAGCTTACCAAAGCAATAACATAAAGCTTTAATCAAATCATAAAATAAACTATATTAAAGCTTACCAAAGCAATAACAAAAAAAATTTAGTCAAATCTTAAAATACTATATTAAAGCTTACCAAAGAAATAATATAAATCTTTAATCAAATCCTAAAATTAGCGTTCACACGGAAGGAAAATAACATCAACAACTAGGGCAACCAAATGCTTCCAAGCTAGAGAGAACGACACCCAACAACCTTAGAGATCTACGCCCAAGTACAAAAAAGAAATGCGCACGACACTAGGGTGAAAGGTAGTTTCTAAACCAAAGGAAAAACAAAGGTTCAAAACTGGTTACTGGTACTCACTCGACCAGTGATGGAGGTAAGCTAACACAAAGCAACCAACAACAAAATGGGTTCTAACATGAAGCAACCAGTGACAGACAAAACCAAAGCACGACAAAAGGAAAACCAAGCTTACGCTACCCTACATCTCACACAGGCTAAGTAACTATCATGGCAACAAAAAATAGGGTGTAAAATAAGAGGATGTCAAACTAACATATCAAAATAGGGCAAAAGGTATCTAGAAGAACACCCAAAAATAGGCAAAGAAAAGAAGGTTTCAACCAAAGTAATAGAAGCACCTGAAACTTTGCTTCCCAAAGACTTTTCTATTCGACTCCATGTCTCCTTTCTTGTTGTTGCTTCTACTATCGTCCTTCTCTGATCTCCAACAACACATTCATCCAACCTTCCATAAGACTAAAAGGGCCACAATATTGCATGGGATGCACACCGAATTCCAAGGAGTGTTATGCATCACCCTAATTTGGTAAGTTGGTAATTTTATTCCAGCCTTTAACAAAATCAAAGCGCCTTAAACTCCAAGGCAACTTGATCACCAATCACACAAAAGATACATAAATAACAACCATTCCCATTCCATGGTGGCATATAATTATTATGGTAACTTCACATTATACTTGAATTACTAAGGTAATAAGCTACCACTCAAGTAATAGTAAAAATATACAAATTTACTAATCAAACATAGTCATTATTATCCATAATGTAAAACATAAACAAGCATGGCATCATATCAATATCCTACACCATTATTTTATCCTTAGGAGGGAGGTATTTTTTAAGATAGTCCAAATGCTATCACCAACCCTATTGAGGAGGCTCATTGTACAAGCAATATCCCGACCCAATGGTGCGGATATGAAAAAAATAGTATGATATGCATTTATGTGAAGAGTAATTTTCCATTTTACTCTAAGCCTCCTATTGTAGGGAAATTTTTCTTACCCTTTCAAAACATGTCATGTCACAGGAACCCCTGGATTCACAACCAATTTGTAGACTCTGGTGGATCTACCTCTTTGACCTAGGAATAGATTATCTCTATCAAGACTCTGGACAAACCGGGTCGGGTAAGGAAACCCCAGATGATGGTTGAGAATATTTAATATCATGATATTATATCCCATATACTACCGAATTAAATGTTATTGCTTTAGTTCTTTTTCTTCTTGACCAAACCATTTAGCGTTTTAGCTTTTAATACCAAACCGATGCCTTGTCTGTTGGGCAATTGTAGCAAATTTATAACACTTCATGAATCCAGAAAGAAAAGAGAAGGAAAGAACTAGTTTGTTCAGATTTATTCAAATAATATAATAAATAAGAACGATTAAACTAGCGAAGGAAAACGTTATTCACACATTCAGATTGTTGTAATATGCAAATAAGAAAGACACATAAGCCATTTACACCAGAATGCTAGAAATGGAGTTGGAATTATATTCATGAAAATATTACAATAAAAAAATCCTGATAAAATGCTCGGGTCTTATATGACAGTGATTACAATGGTGCCTCCATTCAAATGTCGTAATAGAGGGCTCTTTCTCCACATCTTGATTGCAGTTATGTGAGAGTTTCCAACTCCTATGCATCCTCTGGAAATAATCTCAGTTGGTCGAGCTTCCTAGACAGTTCTTGGGAAATAACAGAGGAAAGGTAGAAATGAGAAACGAGAGAAAGAGACACAGGAAATATATGACTAACTTTGGGACTTGGCTATACCTGGACCAAACTTTTCCTATCACAGGATTTATAATAATTTTGTTGCATTCTCCCTCTATTTGTAATGCTAGGAAATCGGGCTGCACTATAATTCTTATCATGCCTGTCCTACAATTGGCATGATTTTTGTATTATACCACAATCGTGGTGGAAGCAAAAAGGGATAGACGACCCATGCTTTTCTCTCAAGATTGTTTCCTTTATGCGTTGACATCTTTGTCACCCTGAATAAGCGACTTTATTGTCTCTTGGTTTGCTTCATTCTATGTTGCGTTGGGCCCCACTCCACCTTGTTCATTACTGGCCACTTTTCCTACTGGGTTCTCCACTACTCCCTCTTCTCTAAGATTCTACAGCCTTTAGTCAATGGAAGTTCATACGTCATCATGGAAGGTCAAGGTGAAATTCAACATGTTGACATCTTGTAATCTTGTTCACCCACTCCTTGGACCATGCCACAACATTCTCGAAAAACCCACATAAGTGATCTACCATTTCTACCAAGGAGTTAAGCTGCCTTGTTAGCCTTGTCGTTTGACCAAAGTCAAAATCTCGTATCTTATAAAAAATTAAATCTTTGATGTCGACTGCCTGGAATTTTTTTTTTGAAGTGAACCCATAGTTATTGAGTTCACTCTGTAACTCTTCATTAGATCTCATTATCTCCTCATCCCATTTAAGATAGTTGGATTTATTCTGCAAGAGGATAGAAATCTTCGTAAATTCTTCTGCAAAAGAACATACAAACCCATCTTCTAGAGTGATCACACCTCCGCTCACCTTCACATAGTTGTCTTTGAAACTTTGAATGATTGGGTTGATCCTATGATCTGTTTGTTGCAACGAATTTCTCAAAATACCTACAGTGCACCTAGTGGTATAAATATTATAAAACACTATAGGTAAATTGGTAATTTCCCCTTGCACCTTGTTCATCATATCCTATTTAAAATCTTGGCACTCCGGGTAGGGGATTTGGGGCGCACGAAGTCAAGAGGAGGCGCACGAAATACTTTGATGAGGGGTGTGCAAGTTTTTGCACGCCTTTTATGTTTTCGTGCACTTTAAACAGAACATGCACTCCATTTAAAGGATGAGCACACGACTTTAAATCGTGGTGCACGAACTAACGCACCCCTTAAGACCTTCGTGCGCTTCATATGAAATGGGGCACATGACTTTAAAACGGGATGCACGAACTCATGCACCCCTTAATACCTTCGTGTGCTCCATATGAAATGGGGTGCACAAACTCGTGCACCCCTTAAGAACTTCGTGCACTCTAAAAATAGGGTAAAATTCAAAGTGCTCAATACAAAAATTCTCAGGTATTTAAATGGGCCAAATGGGTACTCAAATCAGTTGATATCATCAAAAAAATTCATCCCGGTTCATGAGATACATCATTTTAAAGTTGACATGATGCTACTATAAATTGCTATTTTTGGAAAAACCTAGCAGTTAAAATTCTTAAAATTCAGTGCCATTGTGAATATTAGATCAAGCTATTTCCCCCAGTTTTTGAATCAGCTCAAACGGAGTCTTCTAGCTCAAGTTATGGCCATATCAATTTGCATCCAAATGTAGGGCAAAAGTGACAAAATTGGAGCAGCCCTAAAATGAAATTTAATTAATTAAACCTTTGACAGACTTTAGAACTTGAATTTTTTGCAGCATTTAATTTGAAATAATGTGTTTAAGATACAAATGTTCAAAAATGCTCAATCCAAATCATTGCCACTAGATCCAGGTCTTCAAGACGCACAAATCTCAGCACTTTTGCAAGCCAAAAATTTAGATTAAACCCAAACTTTAATTCTCTGGAATCATCAAAAATTGAGCCTTGCACCCTAAGCTCACCTAGACATCAATTTGATGAAATTTTTCAAAAAATTGGGGTGAAAACCAAGTTGTAACTATGGGGTACAACACTGCCAATGACCAAGTCATCATCATCACTTCCCCAACATATCTCTCACTATAGGTGGTTTACCCATATATTCCCACTAGAGAGGTACTTGATCCTGCATCCACAAATGCATTAGCAGTACCATATTCTATGCCCAAAAGAATGTACTCATATAGACATCAAAGAGTAAAGCATATCATTAATTAATCATATCAACACAAATTTTTATTATCCATAAAGAGTTCTACCAAGTAGGAGTGTTACATTATTCCTCAAAGGCACAAAGCGCTCTCATACATTGATGCAAATTGTAAAAGCTAAAGAGTCGACCCCTAGAATCTATTACATTCTAGTATATATAGTTTTACAATGTATTATGTTACTTGGACATCATTGCCTTGAGAGTGGATTGTTGTTATGTCAAAGTACTTGCCAACCTGCATGCGTGCTTACCAATCTAATTTGTTATAACTAACTAGGCATGATTGCATTTTTGTAGCTTGATCTAGTTCCATCTGAAGGAGTGGAGGCTGGGGTGTCTGCAATTGATCGTTAGGATTCACTAACAACTTTGTTTTTCTTTTTTAACCACTCCATTATTTCTTACTCGGCATGAGTGTCAGCGAGTGGTTTAGTTGTTGGGATCCTTTGACAATATATTAACCACCTAGGGTGCTATAGAGAGCATCAGATTATGTCCTTGATAACTTTGGACTACATCAGGCCTCTAAATTATTGTTGTTGCTCATCATATATGAAAGTGTAGCAACTTCTACACTTAACCAAATTTAAGCTCCTTAATGGTTGTTGGGTGACAATTTTTTGGTCCCCCTTTGTTGACACCGGTGGTACAAAAACTCTAACAACATCCATACAGGTTTTTTATCCCTCTTTGTTGGCATCAATGACATAAAATTTTAACAACTTCCACACTCAGCCAAATTTGCAATTCTTGATGGTTGTTAGGCAATGGGTTTTTTATCCTCCTTTACTGATATCAACAACACAAAAGTCTGATAACTTCCACACTTAGCCAAATTTACAATTCGTGATGGTTGTTAAGTGACAGGTTTTTATCCCTCTCTACTGACATTAACGACACAAAAGTTTGGCAACTTCTACACTTAGCCAAATTTTGAGCTCTTTGACAGTTGTCAAGCATCGGGGTTTTAATCTCCTTTTGCTAACAACAATAGCACAAAAGTCTAGCAACTTCTACACAACCAAATTTTGAGCTCTTGGATAGTTTTTGGGCATCGGGTTTTTAGCCCCCTCTACTAACATTAGCGACACAAAGTCTAACAACTTCTATACTTCACCAATTTTGAAGCTTTTGATAGTTGTTGAGCTTTTTTTTTTTAGATTAAATGTCAATGTTGCTATTTAATTATCTCCCAAGGAGATGGATGTGGGTGATCATGAAAATTACCCATAGTGGCATCCAATGGATATCCAAAATGGGGTAAATGGATCTTGCACTAAGGATATTATGTAGCTCTATTTTCATAATTTCTTTATGTAGGGTCCATTCTCTTTTGGGGTTTTTAGATGCACCTACATTCACCCTTTATGTAAATATGGTGTATATTCAGAGTCTCGTGAGTGTGGTCTACCGGAAAGGATGTCACTTGCATTATCGGTGATGTGACCCGGGTTCAATCACCATGGTGGATGTGTACAAGAAGTATTACTCAAAAAAAAAGATGGTGTATATAAACATCAAGATGAATTACCCAACTCTTAGTAATTCCAAGCAAGGGTTTGTAAGAAGGCAGATTAAATATGTTCCTCAACAATGTGAGGAAACCAAGATCCTCTTACTTCAATATGTTTATGGTATATGTTATATGGGACCTAAACTAAGTTTTATGTAACAAACACCTATGTTCCCAAGAGAATAAAATTCTCCACCTAAGATTATAAGACCTTTTAAGCCAAATCTAAAACTAAAAAGATGCAAACAAATAAATATGAAAGAAGAAAATCCTATGCTATATGATATTTCAAACTATATGATATGGGAAAGTAAAAAAAAATCTTTCAAGGCAAGGGTTCAAGAATGATATGCATCAAAAAAAGGCTATCCTAATACAACTATATGCACTTCAATTTTCTTGCCTAATGTTTGAACAATAAAATAATTAAGCTAAATTCAAAATTTCCTCTTTTATTAAATTCCTAATAAAATAAAAATCAAAGACTAATTATTGCAAGCAACAAACAAATTCTAAGCTACAAAAATGAAAACAAGGATTCAGAAACATGAGCTCCTAATTTTTGCCTTTGATGGTAAATTCATTGCTTGAATGCAAAAACACTACCTAGAACATAGTCACCAGAGATTTCGTTGAAACATGTAAAATATATACAAAACAAGAACCAAATCAATGTGGGGAGTCTACCTGACCTAAGATAGAAGACTCAAGACTGCCTTAATGTGATTGGTCAAACCCCTATCTATATGAGAAAATGCGTAAAACAAAAGGATAATGGTAAAAACACTATTTGTATGTAGGTTAACAACGAATTTCCTTCTACAAGTAGAACAAGCAGATAGAGTGCAAACTTTTCAAAGATATGGTTAGATATGTATGCAAGGCACCTCCAAAAAGAGTATCCTAGTATGCGATAGAATATGTTACAAAAACAAGATCCAATGCTTCATAGAACAAGTATCTACAAAAATGCTACCTATATGCAAACTGACAACAAATTCACTTCTACAAACAAAATAGGTAAGCAAAATGCAAAAATCATAAAGATGTGGTTAGGTGCAAATGCAAGATGCTCCTAAACAAATGGGTGACTTTATATACAATAGAAAACACTAAAGATGATAGGGATATATGATAATGTGACTATAGCAAAAAACATTGCATGTATGTAATGTTGGTAACGAATTCATTTCTATAAGCAAAATAAATGGACAAAATACAAAAACTTTAGAGATATTGTTAGACATAAATGCAAGGTACTTCCATAAAAAGGAATAACTTGGTCTGAAATAGGAAATGTTACAAAAAATAGACTAAATACTTAAGGACAAGTATGTGCTAGTTAAAGAGCAAGTGAAACATACAAAACCAACAAATTAAAAAGGTAAACGAAAAGAAGCTAGGATAATAGTGAGTGTGATTGATAGTAGAATAAAAACATTAGTAAACCTAAGAGGTGATAAATGATATGGAATGTTAGCTAAGAGTAAAACATAATGAGCCAAATAAGCAAAATGTGAGGAAGGGGAGGCACAACTCACTTGTAAGCAACTATTCTTCATCCTTCGCTTGTGGAAAGCTCCTCAAAAGCATAAAGTGGTTCTTTGAGTGTAAGTTCCTAAAATAATTTTGGCAGAGTTTTATTACTTGTAAAGTTGTTTCATGAGAGGGCCATCCCAAGGCCTAAATTTATAGAGATTCATGGCCTTAGGAGAGGGGAAATGCAATAAATGAGGATCTGATGGAGGAAGGTAAGATTTTAAAATGGAGATCAAGAGGACAAAAAATGGAAGATCATGAAAAAGTAAAGTCTTGGATTTAAAATCAATTGTAGAGGTTGTGGATCAATTTTTGGGGGATTTTGCTCATTAATGGCAGATGATGTGGCAAGGACATGAAGACATGCTTTTTGAGGTTCAACACATATTGGGTCAAATACGCTACAATAAATTCTTGGTAGCGGTTTTGCCATGTGACCATTAAAAGGTAAAGTTGGGAAAGAAAAGTTAAATTTAGGCACGAAAAGCCAAACTAGCAAATTCACTGCAAAAAATTTGCTAGCTAGCAATTTTGCTTCTCACCAATGAATTTGCTTTTGAGAAATAGATGTTTCAAATTTGGATGAAAAAATTCAAATTGTCAAATCCGTTGCCAATGCAAAACTATCAATGTTTTGTGCTTTGTCACTATTTTCGCTCTTTGAGCAATAGATGCTCAAAATTTGAACAGCTAAGAGGCAATAATCATTATACAAACATAAACTTATATATACTTGTTGAAAGCTCTTTTTGAGTTGGTTTTAATGGAAATATTTTTGTAACATTTTGTGAAGATTTGTAATAGAAATTAATGCCCCAAAGATGATATCCCAACTTTGGGCATGAGGAATATGGATTTAGTTTGGTTGTTTAGAAGGTTGGTGTATGAGTGTTAATTGGTGGAATTGGCATACTTAGAAGTTAGTCAAGCATTCAAAAATTGGGTGTCTACAAGGTTGTTATGTGCTTTTATAACATTTCAACTAATTCCTTATGTTGTTAAAAAGAGAGTTGGTTCTTCACAAGTAGGCCTTTCCTTTAGAAATTTGGTTGGCATGATTCCAACTGGACATTGTCTAAATTAAAAGTTGGTTCTAGTAAACAATCATAGTTGCAAGACTAAGGAGGATTTTAAGAAGTGATGACAAAGTCTTTGTTTTGATCAAATAATTTTGTGTAGAAGACTCTCATCTAGTGCTTTTGATTTGTTGAGATAGATGGTTATTTGTAAAATAAACATTTTACAGAAGTTAACAAGCAAGGTATCCTCTCTTATTGGATTCAAATCCAATGCCTTGTTTATGGTTAGAACATGGCAAATGTCCAAAATGAATCCTAAACATTAGAAAACGGGTAGCCAGGTAACTACATGGTAAGTTTTCTTTTTGTACCTTAAACATTAAAAATTGGCGTTATCTTTAGATATGCAATTAATATATGCATCAACTATAAGAAGCCTTAAAAATTGGCGTTATCTTTTTGTACCGTTACCATTAAAAATTGGCGTTATCTTTAGATATGCAATTAATATATGCATCAACTATAAGAAGCCTTTGATCTTCCCAAGATGAGTGTATAACCATCTAAGCTTTACTTTGGGTTGAAGTCCCATGAAGTCAATGGAATATTTCCAAGGATTTATGAATACGAGAACATCGCCAATCACCTATTCTAGCTTAATAATTACCTTGTCACCCATTTGAAAAATTATTAGCATAAACCAAAATATTGACAATTTACATATCCATAGTATGTTTGGTCATCATATTATACACTCTAAGAACTAAGGTATCTTTAACTAAAACACTACGTATTTTAGCATTTACTATAAGGTTGTCTTAATCAGAGGTATCTTTAACTAAGACACTACGTATTTTAGCATTCACTATAAGGTTGTCTTGATCAATATATTTTAATAGCACCACTTCTTGTAACATATGAAATGGTAATAGATCCATGTGGTCCCTTTTTTTCCTTCGAAGCCTCTTTGTATATGGTTTTCTTACAACTTTGGTTGACATGAGAACATCCTTGAGTGCCTAGAAGAGTGGAAGCTTGATAGACACATTGTATAAATCCCATATCAAATCAAAGTCCAATTGTTAAAATATCTTAGGAAAAGAGCCTTCTAGCATTATTGGTTCTGGTTGAAATGATTTTATTGTTGATGTGGGAGGAGCATCTTGGAAGAAGATTATCTATTAAGGTTCTTGATTTTATAAGATCCTCCCCGGTAGATATCATTTATATCCACTAGTTGGATGACATTGAGCTGGCTTAGTGTTGAGGTTTAGAGCAAATTGTGTAGTAATGGCCTGGGGTTTGGTTAGAGGTTTATTTGGCAAAGGTAATAATAAGCCATGAGACTAAGGCTACCTTGGCTGACCCTTCCGTAGGAGATGGCTATTGCTACCATCCCAAAGGTTGATGCCAACTTCAAAAAGGACGTTACAAAGAATGGAAATTTATGGTTGCGATTGCCATGGATTTATTTCTTTCTGAAATTTATAGTCGTGATTGCCATGGCTTTTTTTGGGGGATTTAAAAAATAGACTTGGTTCACATCTTTCTCTTTTTCCTAATAGTTTTCTTTTAACTTCTGGAACGAGTGACACTTCTCTATGGTGTGATATCCTCCTCGCATATAATCTTTCTTTCTCCTTTTCGTAATAAATTTCTTTTAACTTGTGTAACAAGTGACACTTAATGGTGTGATCCTTTTCATCCTTCTTTTAGTTTTCATCCTTCTAACTTATTCCAAGTACACTCATAAATTGGATGTTTCTCTTCTTGTATTTAGACTGAATACTTCGAATGCATTCTTATTTATCCCCTATTTCATTCACATGTGAAAATAATTTAGTTGGGTCATAGATATTCTAGTAGATTTTCTATCTCAGCTTTCCTAATGCCCTTATATTCGATTTTAGTTTTATCCGGATACTCACGGGGTGTTTCTTTATGCATTTTGGACTAAACCATCCAAATGCTTCTGATTGATCTCCTATTTCATTCACATGTGTATCCAGTTGGTTCATAGATTTCCTCTCTTAGCTCGTCTAATGCCCCTTAATTCTTTCGCATTCCTCAAGCCTCTGCCTACACAGCTCACATAATTACATCTTTGTCCTACTTTACCACAATCTCTGCCTGCCTAGAGTTAAGTTTTACACAGATTTAAGTTTTACATTTTTATTATGTGAGGTTCCAGTCCTACACAGATTTTTATAATGTGGAATTCCAATTATAAGTATGAACTTGGACAAAGACTATGATTTGAGTTTTACACAGATTTTTATTCTGTGAGGTTCAGTCAAGTATCAATTTGGGTCTCCTATGAACTTGGAGGTGGTCTCCTATATATAAGGAGCCAAAAACTTACCAATTGGTATTTTAAATTTGTTCTTTAATATCCGATTTAACCACTAGCATGCTTGACGCCTACATGGGCAATTGCCAGTAATGAAATTTTGCGGAAGAAAATGCAAAAGAAACTCTTTTCAAGCATCGAAAACACAAATATTCATATTCATCCCTCCCCCCAAAAAAACCCTTTTTATTATACATCAAGTTACCAATAATTACAGAAAAGCAAGAACCAGCAAATGAAAACCAAGGTGGAAACATTTTCAGATGCGGCTCACAGGAAGAAACAGTGCACCACACAGCAAGCACCAATTCCTTACAAAAGCTTTAACCAGCGAAACTCAAAACTAAAAAGGCTCAGAAGCTTGAACTGGAAAACTCAAAAATTAGAGCTCAGAACCAATCCTCTCTCAAGCCGTTTAAATGCCTGTTGCTTTTTCTCCTCCTCCTCCTCTCATTTGGCTGAGCCATTCTTTCATCTGTGGATGTTGCTGTGGAGGCATTTTCATTTTCATCCCATGTCAAACATACAGAATGGTTGTTAGAACCTCCTTTGGTTTTCTTCCTTTGGCCCGCAATTTTTTTCTTTCTAGAAACTTGCTCCTCCAACTGTGCAATCCTCAGACTCAACTTCTTAATCATCTCATTCTGGGTCTCGCTCTTCTTCAATAGATCAGCTAACATCTTCTTCAATCTGTCATTCTCTTCTCTGACCATGCCAATGTCTTCAACAGCCAATTCTCTCTTTGGCAGTTTGCCCCCTGCTTCATCGGCATCCACAATTTCTTCAATTTCCATCTTCTCATCAGCCTCCCCCCTCCCGGCGTCTTCAGTTGTCTCTGCCTTGGACGGATCTAGAGGTTCAGAAGATTTTTCATCATCCATTTGATTTCTTGTTGCAGCATCTTCCTCTATAGAGGGGTTGTGGGATACATCGTGTTCCAAGACCTGATTTCCAAAATTGTTCTCTTTCAATTTTTCTGCATCTTCACCAGCATCAGCAGTTAGGCGTTCCTCAGGTTCAGACACATTCTGCCTAGCCCCCAAAAAATTCTCGTCGAGTTTTTCTAATCCATTATCTTTATCTGTACCCTCTGAGAGATATTTGATACTCGAACCTTCAATTTGCATATCTTGCATTTGAGACGGTAGAGATTCCTCTATTTGTACATCAGTTGGATTTGCCTCGATTTTATTTGCAGGTGCCCCCTCCACTTGGTCTGCCAAACCCTCTTCTTTGATTTCTTCTGCAGAAGCATTTTCCTCAAGATTAGGACACTCATCCTCTCCAGCTGGATTACTCGAAGTTTCGACGTCCATTTCTTCCATAGTCTTGCCTGCAATCATCGCATCTACAGCCTCTTGCAGATGAACCAGCTCTCGAGTTACGGCCTTTCTCGTCTCCCTCACAAAAGAATTTACTCCCTGCTTTTCAGAAAGGGTCAAAATTCAATTTCTGACCAAGTCCATTAAAAACTCGGAAGTTTCAAGAATTAACAGGATAACTAATTCGTTATAAAATAATAATTTATCTTTTAAAAAAAAAAAAAAACAACCTCAGGGATCATAGCATGGGAACCGGCAAAAACTGTATAATGGCTATGTAGAATCCCTGCGTTGTATGTTTTTGACACAACAATTTGGCATGGACCCTCCTTATTAACATTTTGTATATTTGCGAATATTCCAAATGACGCAGTTTGTGATTCCAATCTATACTTGAGCAGAATGCCCTGAATCATGTATAAACCCTAGCTACTTACAGAAGGATCATGCCCCAAAGATTTGTGCAATGGGAAGAAGAAGAGCAGAAAACCAGGAAACAAAAAGACTGTATAGAAATCCAAAAATAGCATCATGCAGGCCGTGTGATTGATAAAAGTGGAAGTGTATATGCAAGCGTGTATGAATGACCCTGCTTCATATCAATAAAGTCTACGCCTGAAAATTTCTGCAATGTCCTAATTTGGCACATGCCAAATGAGTCATAACTCAAAGATGTGTGTAGAAAAACAATTTAAAGCCACACATTATTACAAAATTTACATTATAATTCGTAATTGCAAAAAGCTTTTGCTCAGGATGACCTAAATTCACATCCACGCAGAGCCACCTAAATTAATATCAAACCACCCGACTTTCAAAAGTGAAATGCATCCTACAAAAAGTTATTTAACCAACCCGAAAGGATTGTGGGAAGAGAGAGGCCACACCACACAAGCGTTTGCTTGAAATGGCGCTGATTACCCTAAACCCAAGATTTCTATATCTAAGATAAAAACGCACAAAAACAAGGTAAAAGACCAATAGAACCGCAAATTTATACATTGGATATCGCGACTGCATAATTTTATGCCTACGACGACCTAAATTGCCATGAACCCTGCTTATTTTGGAATAAGCTGCTTCTCTTTAGAAAAGAGGGGTGCGGGAAGGGGGAAGAGCGGGAAAAAAAAATACAAAAATAAAAAAATTAAAGAGAAAAACAATAGGGATTTCAAATATAACCTGTGCTTAACGACCTCTCTAGCCCACCTTGCAGAATTCATTTTAGAAAATGAGGGCCACAGAAATCACCTTCTAAAACAGGAAAATACACTTCACTTTACTATTTGCTCGAGACCAATTGGACATAAAGGACATTCATCTCATACCTGAATTGCATCGAGTTTCAACAGCAGAGACATGATCCACTCAGTGATCTGGAGCTGCTCCTTCTCGTTCCGCTTTATCAACTCCACAATTTGTCCGTCACTTATGCGCCTCAGGATTTCCTCACCCTCCGCCTTCACTTTCATTATAACCCTCAAATTCTTCAACGGTTCAGACTTCCTCACGGAAAAACCCCTGAAAGCCGCCTGTATTTTCACAGCCGCTTCACTTTCGTCCATCGCCTTCTTTTTCATGTCACTTGACGGCCGTTTGGGGGCGTCCGAATCGACGAAATTGACGGGAATCGAAACAACCTTCTTATGTTTATTCAAATTCGAAGAACATGAAGAAGGAAAGCGAGGAGACGGATCAGAGACTGGAACCGTGAAACTCTTGGACTTTATTTTGGGCGCTTCCTGGTCCATATGGTTATTATAGCATGGAGCGGCGTGGTAAGGATTCGAGTAATAATAAGGCGTATTTTGTTGGGATCGCCTTCCTGGGAATCGATCCCATAATCTCCCAAAAAACGGATCCTCCATATCCCACTGACGTTAACTGCCACTGCAACGAACGGTAATGGCGATAGGATAAAATTCGGGCAACCAAAATCTCAGCTACCTGATAAATCTCGACCGTCGAAAAGTTCAAAAACGAAAATATTGTTAATGGCGAACGGATACAAATCGTGCAACGAAAAGCTCAACGACGTTGGTGTTTTCTCCTTTTTTCTACGGTCCATCCATGGTGGCAGGGACATTTTATAGGACGAGGAAGAAAGTTCTCGACTGTGGACTGCAGAGGCTTTTTTTTCTTTTTGCTGGTAACTTCCAGAATGACCCAGACGATTCCAAAGTGTCGGGAAGTTTCAGAAGCCTAGATATTTTGCTCGTTCATATATTGTACGCGTGTGCATATGACGAGTCCACGTAGAATATATGAAAATTACATTTCTATGTGTTTTAATTTCACATGGATAGAAGATATATCAGATTTTTTTACGTAAGGATTGATGAGATTTGAAAAGGAGATTTAAATATATATATATATAAATTAACGAGCTCACTCGCCCGTACACCGTGAAAAGGAGAATTTGTTTATTAAAAATATTTACCTATCTATAGAATACATTTTTATTTTTATGTTGTGGTAATATTGTAAATTTATAAGACGTGGAGGGTTAAGTAGTCCCCTCTCAGTCATGACGTTTTGTAAGGTTGAGAACTACACTTATCAAATAGAGGATTAACACACACCTACATACATGCTACGATTTAAACCTTAGACCTTCCAAAGAAAAGCCAAACCTGGTAACATTGCGTTATTGATATAATAAGATTAGAATAAATAAATTGTTAAGGCATTCTTCAAGGTTGATGCTAATTGAAACACGAGATTTTTTTAGTTGAAAATATTTTTTTATTAAATAAATTAGAAGTTATATATATATATATATATATATATATATATATAAGTTTTGATTAGTTGGTAAAAACTCCTACTACCAATGATTAGGTTTGGGTATTTTCATTTTACGACCAATGATTAGGTTTCGGTATTTTCATTCAACCATGACTTCCCATAATGGGAAGAGTTGAGCTTATCAATATGAAATTTATGGAATTTAACACACAGCCACACACATGTCGTGGTTTGAATTTTGGACTTCTCGAAGAAGAGCCAAAGCCTTAACCATTGCTCTATCCTCAGGAACAATTACAAGTTAAATATTAAGATTTTGGACTTCCTAAAGAAGAGCCAAAGCCTCGACCATTGCTCTCTCCTCGGGAATAATTAGAAGTTAAATATTAAGATAATAAGTCTCATGGGACAGTGCAAATGTTCGGGCTTTGGCTCTTTTTCGAGAGGTCCAAGGTTCAAACCACAGCGTGGGCGAGTGTGTGAGGGGGTGGGTGTGTGGTGGTTGTGTGTTAAATTCTTTATTGATAAGTATAGCTCTCAACTTTATGAGGGATCATGGTTGGGGCTCAACCCTACGTGTTGGTCACGGGGTACAACTAACCAAAAAAAATAAAAAACGCATGGCATAGGGAAATCAATACCAAATATATATATATAAAAAACCTGGCATTGGTCATAGGGGTTTATCATAATAACCAAATAAAAAACATATATATATTAAGATAATAAAATTATTATAAATATTTTTTAAAAGCTTGAATTAAATGAAAATGAGAAAAAAAATCTTATTATTTTTTATGAGTTATATGGGATTGAAATTGGCATATTATATATATATATCATAGGGGTTTATCATACTAACCAAATAAAAAACATATATGTATTAAGATAATAAAATTATTATAAATATTTTTTAAAAAGTTGAATTAAGTGAAAATGAGAAAAAAAATCTTATTATTTTTTAATGAGTTATATGGGATTGAAATTGGCATGTTATGTGTGTTATATGATGATCACATATTGGAATTATAACTTAGATAATTATGTGGCAAGATTTGAACCTTGGTTTCTCCTTAAAAGTTAAGGAATTTAACTTTGAGCAAGTTGTGTTGGGTTTTTTAAAAAAGATTTATGTTATTAATTGTAAAGGAGAATTTTCCTAGTTAAAAAAAAAAATTAATTGAGTGAATTCGGATTGGTTGTCTTTTGTATTTTTTTAGATACTTATATATGAAACAACTTCAATAGTTAAAAAAAAAATAATAATCGAGGAATATAGTAATTTGATATTTTTATTTTGTTTTAGGGATGGGGACTAATCAAGATTTTACATTAAAATTATTATGTTATGAAACAACTTCAATAGTTATAGCAATAGGAGCAGCAATTTAATAATGTGAAATTAACAATAGCCAATGATATTAATAAATCAAAACCAATTGTTAACAAATCTAATATGTAAATATCAAATTCAAATTCAAATCAATGCAAATCCCTTAGCCACTTAGAGAGGGCGAAGTCTATTAGCCACTTAGAGAGGGCGAAGTCTCTTAGCTACTTAGAGAAGACGAAGTCTCATATGCACAACAGACACAATTAAGAATTGGATATGAAAGATAATCTCAACTACCACCTTACTTTTTCTATTTATAGATAAAATCAATCATTACCCTAACCCTAATGCTCAAAGACTAACTATCCAAACCTAGGGCCCGAGCTAAATAAAAATAAAGATAGCCAATGTGGCTATATTGGAGTCGTTACATGGTGCCCCCTAAAAAAAGTTGTCCTCAAAGCTAAAAAAGACTAGAGAATGCTCTCAGGCTCCCATTTAGCATCTTCTTCTAGAAGGTCCTACCACTTGATGAGGAACTCTTAAATTTATCGAGATCGAAGATGACAAACTTTGGACCACAACGAGAGTGATTTGACCTTCTTTATTGAGTATTGGAAGCTCTGTGTAGGATTGCATCTTCTAGCCAATAACCAATTTGAGACAAGATACATGAAAGAAAAGACAAATGCAGGATAAGGGAGGAAGCTTCAATTGATATGCCACTTCATCAATTCGAGGAACCACCTAGAAGGGACCATAAAATTGAGGAACCAAATTTTGAATTAATGAGAATTAGCATAGGCATTATAATTAAAAGAATAAGATTTATTCTATTATTTTATGTAATTAGTGCCAAATTAGAAGCTTCCTAATCATGAGATAAATTTAAGAAGCTTCCAATAGTTATCTTCTAGTAGTTAAGTTGTTAGCCTAAAATTATCCATTAGTTAGGTTGTTTTGGGTTGTCCATTGATATGTTTCTAATTTATATTATAAATTACAATTCAAGAGATATCATTTTTCTTGTAATTGTGCCATGTCTTATGCCTATATATACCTTCATATATGAATAAAGTTCTCAGTTTTGGTTGAAACCATATCATGATGAGTCTTGATCTTCAAGGACAATTGCTTATAGTGTTGCAGTTGCAAAAATACCATATCTCCTATAGTAAATTATTGTTTAGATTGATATGAATTATGTTCTTGGTTCATATGGTTCTATGCTTAGGTTAAATTATCTTTGAGAAGCTAAACCACGAACCCTCATTGTTGTAGCAATTCATCTACTTGGGCAACCTTGGAGGATCCTAGAACATAGTCTGCATTGGTGGAGGTTTTTAACCATACAATGCTTCAAATGGGGGCATCTTGAGGCATATATGGTACAAAGTTTTTACAACCATTCAGCTAATGAGAGCTAATGAACCCAATGATATTGCTTACCTTGAGCAAAATAATGAATGTAAACATTTATTAACAATATTTTTTTGACCATCTGATTGAGGGTGATAAGAAGAGGACATACTCAACTTAAAAGCACTAAGACAAAATAATTCTTCAAAATTTATTGGTGAAAACAAGGTCATAGTCACTCACAATGGATTTGGGCATACCATGTAATTTAAAAACATAATAAACAAATACCTTGACCACCTTACTTCATGAATAGGGATGTTGTAATGCACAAAAATGAGCATATTTGAAAAGTCAATCTACTACCATAAAGATCACCATTTGACCCTTAGATTTTGGAAGGCCCTCGATGAAATTAATAGATATGTGCTTCCATTGGTGGTCAGGGATAGGTAAGGGTTGCAACAATCTAGGAGTTTTAACTTTTTCCCCTTGTTATGCTGACACACCTCACACTCAGCCATAAACATCTTGACATCTACTTTTAATACTTTCCAAAAAAAATATTGCTTCACCTACTGGTTATGTTTTCAAGAATCTTGAATGTCGAGCTAAAGGAGATGCATGCATTTCTTGGAGAATATTTGACTTAATAGTTGAATATTGAGGAAGATAAATGTGATCCTATTACAAAGCACTCCATTAGTATATGAGAAATAATAATGCAATGATGAGCTCACCTCCATGTCCTAAATGATCAACATAGTATCTAAGTTATAAAGTTAATCCTTTTGAAGTTGTGAAATTCATTGTGGAAGAAGACTTGAGATGGAATTGACAACTACAAGATTCTTGTATTTGTGAGACAAGGAATCAACCACCACATTCTCCTTTCCTTTCTTTTATTCAATGACAAAATCATACCCCAAGAGCTTGATCATCCATTTATTTTGTTCAAGACATAAGAGACACTACTCTAAGAAATGCTTAAGGTTGTTATGATTAGTCTTGATGATGAAGTGATGCCCCAACAAATAAGGCCTCCATTTTCTATGGCATCCAGAACAATTAACATTTTCTTCTTATAAGTGGTTCATCCTAGATTCTTCCCTAAAATTTGTTTACTTTCAAAGGCTAATGGGTTTCCATCTTGCATTAAAACAATTCTAATATCTGTGTCGAAAGATTCATACAATGATAAAAGGCTTGATAAAATCAAGGGTGGCCAAAATAGGATTAGTATATTGTTGAAGAATATTACATTATGTGGTACATGAAAATGTACCTCCATGGTACAAATGTAAATATGGAATAGATTAGGGTTTATTCTATAGTTTAGAAGAGTGATTTATATTTCCACTTTATATAAGTGTCAATGTGCAGAAAATGCACAAGTGTCATATAAGTTAGAGTGCAAGTGTTATTGAGAGAATGTGCACAAGTGTCTTGTATGTAAGTGTACAAATATGTAAAGTGAGGATGTGCACAAGTGTCTTATATTAGGAGTGCATGTAGGAGAGTAAGAGTCATGTAGAAGTGTGCAAGTTTCATAGGTTCAAGTATGCATGTAAGAGAAGAGTGAAGAGTCTAGTATAAATGTGGCAAGATGATAAGCCAAAGGTCATGGGATCTGTCATATGGAGAGCAATAGTCAAGTACATGAAGAGTCACTTTCTATGTCTATATTATGGAGACAAAGCTCCATACAATGTAAGGGAAAATAGTCTATAGCGATCACCACATAACAAGCATTGATAATAAAGCTTGTATATGTTGCATAACTTTATTATTATTTATTATCACATCACCAATATTACCACAATAACAATCCACAAATGAGAGGAGATAGTAATACCCTTAAGGAGGGAAACACCAATATATCCTTAAGTAAGGAATCACCCACAAGATCTCCCAAAAGACCCTCAAGAGGCAAAGTCCCATAAGCCACTTCAGCAAAGATATTACATAAGATTCTCTCCAATGATGATACAATCAAATATCTCTTCTTAATATCCATCTTCTTTCCACTTTGGCCTCACATATATATAATATAAATTAATACAATCAACCTTGGTATGTGGCCCCCCCACAAAAAATCCCCAAAACATTCCTAAGTACCCTACCAGTATACAAATTTTTGATCAATTCATATTGTAAGTATTCTTCATGCATGTACGTGAATGATTTTGGCCATTTACATTCATATTTGATATTATAAGTGAATGTTATTTCTTTATTATATTGGCCTTGATATACATATTTAATTGCTCATATATATAAATCTACTCTTGATTATAGATATTTCGACCTATAATATTATGGTTTAATTATATTAGATCATGTGATATTTTATGGTGGTAAGGCTTAAAAGCCAACATATATATAACTTCTTTGAGGTGTTTAATGGCTTGAGATGTAGCTTCAGACCAAACAAAGGCATATATTTTAGTGAAAGCAATGAGAGGAGTAGCAATTTTTCCATAGTTGCAGATAATTTTTTTGTAGTAGCCTTTGAGTCCTAATAATCCATAAAGTTGTGTAAGAGATTTAGGAAAGGGACAATCTTGCATAGGTTTGATCTTATTAGGATATTGTAGATACCCAATTTTGAGCACATGGCTAATCTTCAAGTCTATCAATCCCTTCATCAATCAACCTTCTAACCATTCCAAATTGAATCAACCTTTCTTATGCCTAAAATTGAAGCATTTATTGCTCCAAAAGTGATAGCGTCGATGACGCTATTGTGACCTAGCAATACTTTTTATAAAATCTTTCAAATTTATCCTTTCTCACCTATTTTTCACCTCCAACAATCATGAGGCGATAGCACCAACATGGTAGCTTTATTAACGCTATTACCCCCAATCACTTTTGACCTAGCACATGCAAAAATCAAGATTTTTAACTCTATCTCTTTCAAATTTCCTTCCATTAATGGACCCAATCATGCCAATATGATTTTCCACCTTAGTTATGCCTTAATTGACAATCTAAATCTCAAACTTGCCTATCATATCCCCTCTCCTCGATTGTATGTCAAGATTGCCTAAACTTAACTTCAATTAGATCCATCGAATCCATGCAACCATGCAACCTCTCTAGCTTACCAATCCAAGGGAGCCATAAAATACCTATAAATCTAGCCCTTAGGGTGACCATTGGATCAACAATTTTTAGCAAGAAAACTATACCAAAATCTCCTTAGAAGCATAGACATTTTATCATTTTGCATGGAAAAATTATGCCAAAATCTTGCCACAATATTGTAAGAACTTAGGCTCATCCTTCATGCATTATTACAAGCATTCAAGCACTTGTGTCTTGCAAGCAATCAAGTCTACAAGCTCTCTCCAAGAAATAATCATTAAAGCATCAAGCATCAAGTCTTCAAGCTCAAGCATTCGGAAGGACCACCAACAAGCAAAGCAAGATTTTGAGAAGCTTCCAATAAGGGGGAAATCAACTTTATATCTTGGATCATGTTGTTTCTCCTTCATCTTTGCATATTGCATCTCATATTTACGACTAGCATAGTCTTTTAATTTTTAGCATTTAATCTTTTGGTCAAGCAAGCAATTTCTATTTCTCTACTATTTAATAGGGCCTCTGTCCTTCAAAGTTATAGCCCTTCATCATTGTTGTCATTATCTTCATTTAGCTTGCATTTAACCTTATTATTCTATTCATAGAAGGAGTACCATTTCTAGATTGCAAGTCAACGATACCATTGCTCTTTGTTTTACATAAAGCAAAAGTGCAATGTTAATGATACTATTGCCTAGTGGCACTTTTTCCATCTTAGCATTTATTTCAAGCTTTCTATCATTTTCAACATTCTCTATCATCTAAATAAGGTCCTGATTGCTGATCTAGGAAGTCAACCTCTTTTGCCAACTCAAATAGGTCCCTCTACATTGACTACTATATTTTTTTGTCTATTTTGCAGGTTTTGATGATAGCACCAACACAAACGATAGTGTAGAGATCAGAAGCCACCATTTACAACTGAGATATAAAGACAAAGAGAGCAATTTTTAACAAATTTTATTACAAATAATATCTTTTTTTATAGTGCAAAATAAACTCTTTGTCTTTTACAAAATATAAAGATGCCCAAGAGGGTTCTTTTACAAAAATAATGGTGTATGTGTTTCTTTCCCACAATTGATTGTGATTAGGATATATCATGGTGTGAATGCTTGTGAGTGGGAACTTCCAAGGGCTACTAAAGATGGATTGAAATACCTACACACAACCAAAAAAGAAAATATTAGGAGATAGATGGGTCCACCTAAGTTGGGCCTTAGTTCAAGTAAGATATATAAACCACAGTAAATAACAAAATAATTGTTTGGAAACCGATGAAAAAAAAAAAATTTTAAAAAAAAGAATGTTGCTAAAGTTATTTCATGATAGAGGCAAGACCGTCTCTGGGAAGGCAGTGGGCAAGAGTCGGGATCGTCTCAAGGGAGGCCATCTCGAGACTGTGGTTGTAGGCTGAAAATTGTAAAACATGAGAGCTTGAAAAGAGCATTAATGGAGTTATGGAGGGATCTTGGAACGTGGTTAGCAACTGTGATTAATGGCAAGTAGGCTAAAGTGGGTGGGCTAAGGCAAGTGTGAGTGAAGATATTAGCAACATAACTTTAGCTTCAATGGGCTCCCTCCCTTTGGCCATGGCCAAGGGTATTTATAGAGTTTTTGGGGCTGGGTGAGTGGGATACCACATGGACTCCACTTGGTTTCCACATGGGAAAGGTAGGTGAGAGAAAATTCTAGAAGGGGATGAGGTGGAGGGGTTCATTTAAGTATTTTGGAAAGGGGGAGTCTAGGGAAAGGGAAACTAATTTAAAATTAGTTTCCCAAGGCACATGGGGGAGTGTGGGAGTATTTTAAAATTTCTAAAAATTATGAGGTGTAAGAGGGAGGAATTGGCATATTCAATTCCCTTGGATGAGGTGTCCTAGGGGGAGGGGAAACCCAAGGCCATGGGGGAATGGAAAAATGTTTAAAAATTGCCAAGAGTAATGAAGTGACTGTCCTTGGGCCAAGTGGCATTAATGCAGATTTTGACTTAGGGTTATTTTTAAAATTTTAAATTTCTTTTTATGGCATGAGGGGGTGTACATGTGAGGTGGCATATTAATGTGGAGGATATTTAAATATTAAAAGGGGCATATTTTCTAGGCTTCTAGATAATTTTCAATAAATGCCATACCTTGAACATTGTTAAATCCTGGTTAAGGAGCTTTAATAGCATATTTAATTAATGTTAATTACCTTTGCTATTATTTTATTCATTTTTGTCATTTTCTATGTAGGAGAAGTCATAAATGAGATTCATGATGGTGATATTAATTATATTTAATTAGCCTAATCTAGGTTTAATTATTTATTAATGGTGCAGACATTAAACTAAAATTACATATAACTTACATTTTAAGCTTTGTCTGTTGTATTCTCTTGTACCATTTCTCCTCAAAAAGAAAATTGATATTTACCCTTTTATCAAATCTAAAAGGTATTTTAGTTATAGGTCTTGTATGCTACATTCTTGTATGTGCATCTAGACTCAAAACTCATCTCTATATTTTGTGTGGAAAATTGATCCACTTTATAGCCAAAGGAGGCCTTTGGGCAAAAAGGCATGCGAGGGCATGCAGGGCAAGAGGTGCCATTTGGCCAAAAGGGTGGCATGCATTGGAGGGAGAATAGAATCTCCCTATTTAGCCTCTTACATGCAGCATATCATAAGGATGTTACATTCTCTGACTTGCATGGTCGAATAGGTAGGGTAAATGGCAATTTTTGGGCGCCATTTTTCTAGATTTGACTTTTTGGGAGTCAAACCCTGTGGTCGTCCCACCCCCAGACAACCAGGTTATGGCCATCCTACCCCAAGATGATCAGTTTGTGGACATCCCAGGGTGGGACGGTCACAAACTATGATCATCCTGGGGTGGGATGGTCATGCCTATATGGCCCAAAAGCTCCCAAAAGTGGGGTAGAGCCTCCCAAGAGTGGTTAGGACCACTAGTAAACCTCTGAGGGTTGCTCAAGGGGGACATATGGTGTCAATTAACCAGTGCTTGTGATTGCCTAATCGTATTGACCAAAATTTAGTGTCTACATAAACATTACTATTTAAAATATTCCCTAAGAAACTTAGTGGAACTACTTTGGAATGGTACTACCAAATATTGAGGTACTTCTGAAAGAGCTTTAAGGACCTTGCATAGATGTTTGTAAATAAATTACCTCTATATATTGAGGAAGCACCAACTCAAGTAGTCTAAATATGAAAATATTTCCTACTTCTTAGCAAGATGGGGAGCCCTAGTAGAAAGACTAAAATATGTTCCTCTTCCTAGGCACCTACTTGAAACCTTCATAGGAAACCTTAATGAGTAATTAGCCTTCTACTTGGACATGGATAATGTGTCTTCATTTGAATATTCAATTGATATGACCAAGAGAGTAGAGACCTACCTCATAAAATAAGGGAAACTAAAACCTAAGGCCAATAAGGAGGAAGACAAGACTTTCACCAACATAAATGAGAAGTATAAGAACAAACACATTGTTGGTGATGGAGTCATGGACTCTTGTCACACCAATAACATCAACCTTCAAAAATGTTTCCTAGGGAAGTATAATAAACAAAATTCTAAAAGGAGGTACTTCCAATTGGACTAACCCCTTTCATCCATCTTAGATCAGCTCCTTAAATATATATTAATAGAGCTTCATCCTATAGAAGGGAAAAAGGTTCTTAGTTTTGACCAAATAAGCAATGCGCCTCCCACCATGTCAATGGTCATGCAAATGATATATGCATGGGATTCAAGAATGTGGTTCAATACCTTATTGATAAGGGCCAAATTGTTCTCAATGGCTCTGATTCTTAACCATCCCTAAATAAATATTTAATAATTTTCTAGAATCTACTTCCTAATCATAATCAAAAGCAAAACACAACAAATAATATTTTCTCTAAAAATATACTACCTCCAAGCTCAGAGATGGTAGGTACACTCAATTCTTCTCATCATATATCTCACATTTGTATTGTAATAAGACAACACATAAATTAACCATTTGATCAGCCTTCATGACCCCCTCTGGTCTTTATTTCAAAAAGGAATTCTCCACTCAAAGGATCCCTTTTAATCATTCAATCTAGGATCAAGGGTAAGGATGCTTTTGATTTGATAAGGCCACTTGAAAATGCCCTAACTAAGATATCTCCTCTTGAACTTCTTAGGTCTTATCTAGTTCATTGGGACATCTTAATCAAAATATTGAGTGAACAATTTATTCCTCATGATCTAAACCTTGATGAGTATACTTTCATAATAGGTTTAAATGGGGCTAATCACACTAACACATAATTCGATGAGGATGATTTTCTTCAATCCTCTTTGACTGAAGATCTATCACTATAAATTAGAGGCCATTTTGGTAACAAGTTCATTAAATGCATTTTAGTCAACAATGGTCCTAATCTAAATGTCTATAGGTTTAAGTTCATCAGTCAGTTTGGGATAACCAAACAAGAATCAGAGAAATTTAATTTTGTTATCAAGGCCTTTGACAATGAGCAATGTGAGGCTAGTGGAACTGTTGTCTTACCCATCAGATTTAGGCCTCATACCCTCATCAATCTCTTCTATGTGATGCCATGCAACATGTCATACAATAGTCTTTTTGGGAGGCCATGATTCCACAAGTCACAAGCCATCCTTTCAACCCTACATCAGTTCCTCAAATATGAATCTAAGAAGAAGACTTATCATATTCCTAATGATCCCAAACCTTTAGGATATTTTTAGGTAATCAAGATCAAGAATTTGAAAGGTCATATTTTCCCTTCTTTGAATTTATCTCTTGAACCTTCTTCTCGATATTTAATAATTAATGTATTAAGATACCTCAATCTAAATTATAAACCTAATAATGAACCTAAAACACAAGATAATAATTCATTCACCATTTATGAAAATACTAATCCAACTAATATTCAATTTGTATTGGACCTATCCAAATTTCCCTTGTCTCTTTGAACCTTAGATTTACCTCCTAGTAATAAGGGTATAATAGTGCAAATAAGAATTTGCTCCTTCATTTGTGTTGGAACTACAAATGATGAGAAAATTCATGGTAGTATGCTTCATTCATTCTATTAAACTCATACCCTATTCCTAAGCATAGGCTTTTTAATATGAGATATCAAGGCAAAGGACTAGGCCTATACAACTAGGGTGTCTATGATGAGAAGATGAAGGTTCACAAGTTTATTCATGGGTTGGAATCTAGAGTGAAGCATGATATAAACATGTATGAGCCTAAATCGCTATAGAAAGTGTATGACTTTGCCAAGAAAGCATAATCCCACCTACAATTTAACTATGTTGGTCTATCTATAAGCATGTATGCGCCTAAATTTCTACATAGAGCATATGAATTGGACAATAAAGTAGACTACCACCTGTAATTTAACTATGTTGGTCTATCTAAGCAAGATCGACAAGCATTGAGGAAGAGAAATAGCGATATGTTTGTAAAATGGGAAGATGAATAGGGCTAGAAGGCCAAGAATTTTCTAAAATTTGAAAAAGGAAATAATAGAAACCAAAAGAAGTTCAAGAAAAACTTCCAAAATAAGAACAACAACCCCAATAATGCTAAATCTCAATTGCAAAATCTGTAAACCTCAACCCCAGTAAGTAAGACACGGGAACATAAACCGAAAAAGAAGTAAGAATCCAAGAATGGGTGTTATCATTATAGAGGCCCACATTATGCTAATCAGTGTTCACACTAACCAGGGTCGAGTTCATCCAACACCAAAGAAAGGGAACCTGAGCATCATATCTACGTCGTAATCGGGAAACAAAAGCTAGAGGGGCAAGTCACCCCATTGCTTATGAAAGGTAAGATTTTTAATAAGCAAGTAAAAATTTTAATTGATAGTGGAGCCATAGATAGATTTATTTCTTTTAGTTTAGTAATAAATATGCTGAAAAGGCATAGATATTTGGCCCATGGGTGGAAGGTAGAGTATGGTTTGGGATAAATTTACTCAGTAAACCAATGTTATCCAATGGTAGAGATTACTTTAGCTAGTGGTACCACTGAAGGTTGTTTGTATATAGCTCCACTTCATGCCTTTGATGTGATCCTAGGGATGGATTGGTTGCAGGACCATAAAGCCTTGATCAATTTCCAAGACAGATCAATTTCCAAGACAAATGGATTGAGTATTCAGAGAAAGGCAAGGAAAGACTAAGAATACATAGTGAGTAGGGGGTATTAAAACCCTAGATGTTGTCGACTATGCAATTGAAGAAAGCCCTCAAGAAAGGAGGGATAATGTATGTTGTAAAACTCAATGAAGTGGAAGATGATCATAAGAGAGAGGTGCTAGGAAAGCACCCAATTTTACAATATTTTAAGGATGTATTTCCAGAGGATTTACTTGGACTCCCTCCTCTGCGAGAATTTGATTTCATAATTGATCTTATGCCAGGAGCAAAACCTATTCATAGATCTCTATATAGGATGAATCCTATCAAGATGCATGAACTAAAGTTTCAACTACAAGGGCTATTAGAAAAGGGATTGATAAAACCAAGTGTATCACCTTGGGGTATGCTGATTATATTTGTGAAAAGAAAATATGGTTCACTAAGATTGTGTATTGACTATAGAATGCTAAATAAGACTACAATCAAGAACTAATATCCCCTACCTAGAATCAAAGATTTGTTTTATCAACTAAGAGATGCCACAGTATTCACCAATATTGACCTAAGATCAAGATACCATCAGTTAATAATACGTGGGGAGGATACTCACAAAATGGTATTTAAAACTAGGTACAAGAATTATGAGTTTATAGTTCTACCCTTTGGATTGACAAACACCCCAATTGCATTCATAAATCTAATGAACAGTGTGCTTAGAAGGTATATGGACTAGTTTGTCCTTGCATTTCTAGATGATATCTTAATATACTCTTAGAATAAAGAAGAGCATGATAAACATCTCAAGATTGTGTTAGAGTTGTTGAGGGAAGATCAACTCTATGGAAATCTAGCCAAGAGTGATTTCTACATTTTTGAGTTATGATATCTTGGACATATAATATCAACAAAAGGAAGTGTTATGGATCCATAGGAAATTGAAGCCATCTTGAATTGGCCACTCCCCACCAATGTGATTGAAGTACAAAGCTTCATGGGGTTAACAGGCTACTATAGATGTTACATTAAGGACTACTCCAAGATTGTTGCAACAATAACTAACCTTCAGAAGAAGGGAAAAGAATTCAAGTGGTCATAAAAGTGTGAAGCTACCTTCACATTGCTGAAATATAAACTCACTATCACACCAATACTGAATATTCTTGACCTTCAAGGGGAATTTTCAATATGCATGAACGCATTGTTGGAAGGCTTAGGAGTACTATCTCAAGAAGAGTCAATAGTAGAATATACTTCAAGGAAGATCATGAAGCATGAAGTTAATTATGCTACACATGATTTAGAGCTAAGCTGTAGTGGTGCATGTTCTAAAGGCCTGGCGCAACTACTTGGTGGGAAGACCCTTTGAATTAAAAATTGACTATCAAAGTCTAAGGTACATATTTACCCAACCTATACTCAATGTGAGATAGAGAATATGGGTCAATTTTTTTACTGAGTATGACTTTGAAATTGAGTACACAAAAGGGAAAGAGAATAAGGTTATTGATGCTTTCAGTAGAAGGAAACACATAGCAGCCATAACTAGAAGTCATATGGATTTGATGTATCAAGTGAGATAGGAGCAATCACAGGATGAGTATTGCCACAAAATTTGAGATAGGATGAACAAAGACCCTGAGGGTAATAAGAAATTGGGTATTAAAGATGACATTTTGTACTACAAAGGTAGAGTCATCATACCAAAAATGGGTGATTTAAGAAAATTAATAATTCAAGAAGCCCATATATCTCCTTATTCTACCCATCTTGGAGGGACCAAAATGCAAGAAAATATGAAAAGAACCTTCTTCTAGGTAGGAATGAAGAAGGACATCATCAATTTTATCGCTTGATGCCTTGAATGTCAAAAATTTAAGGTAAAACACAAACATCTTGTAGGATAATTGTATCCACATGATGTACCTATGCAAAAATGGCAAGTCATATTTATGGATTTTATAGTAGGTTTACCCAAGACCAAGTATCAACATGATGCAATCCTTGTAGTAGTCGACAGATTAACTAAGGTTACACATTTCATACCAGAGAACATGAAGGATGATGCTCAAGTGGTGGCTAATAGATTTTCCAAAGAGGTATTCCGATTACAAATATTTCCTGAGGTGATCATATTAGATAGGGATTCCAAGTTCACTTTTGAGTTTTGGAAATCCCTACATTGTGTAGTGGACATGAAACTGAATACGAGCTCAACATACCACCCTGAGACAGATGGTCAAACTAAATGGGTAAACCAAGTACTAGAAGATATGCTTCACATATACTGCATGGATCATAAGTCTCAATGGGAAGACTACCTACATCTTGTAGAGTTTTCCTACAATAATGGACTTCACTCTGAAGAACACAAGCTTATACTGAGATTGGGGGTGAACAATATAAGACCACTTTTTACTTTTTCTTTCAATTTAATATTATATTATGTAAATATAGCAGTATCAATAGCAGTAATCAAAGTAATGCACAAAAACCATACACAATAGAGACACCACAATTTATGTGGTTCACCCAATGTGGGCTACTCCACGGAGAAAATATTTTACTAAAACTTTCTCAATCAATCTCTTTGGGAATCACTCCCAATTACAAAGTTTATGGATCTCTGTCCAAAGGAGATGTTGATCCCCTAATCTCAAGTTCGTGGATCTATTCCATAGGAGAACTCTTTCCCCTTCTACTCTGGATATGTGATCTTCTAGAAGACTCTATCTCTCTGCTGCACTGACTGGTGGACCTCTCTCCACTTGAAGACTCCTCACTCAGATCTATCTTCAACTGTGCTGGATGTTGGATCTCTATCCACTAAGACTCTATCCTCTGTACTCTGTCACCTCCAAATCTCTGTCAATAGGCTCACTAAGAACCTACTCAATAGGCTCACATAGAACCTGCTTAACAAGCTCACATAGAACTTATCCAAAATTGCTCTAACAAGATCACCAAGAACTTGCCCAAACCTGCTATAGCAATCTCACCAAGAACTTGCCCAAATCTGCTCCAACAAGGTCACTAAGAACTTGTCCAAATATTCTCTAGCAAGCTCACCAAGAACTTTCTCAAATTTGCTCCAACAATCTCACTAAGAACTTGTCCAAAACTATCCCAAATATGTCCACAAATCTACCCATAAAACTATCCCAAATGCCTTCTCAAAGTCTCAACCAATCATGCTCAAGTAGCACTCAAATATCATCCACAAATCTATCAAGGCAAATCTCAAAGATGAACTCAAAAATGAATGGAAATGTACTCTTCAATGGATGACAACAATGATCCACAATGATCTCAACTCAACTCAACTCATAGAAGCATAAAGAGAATTGTTAGAGACTCAATATGTTCTAATCTCAATCTCAACTCAACTCAACTCAAATCAATCTCAACTCAACTCAAGTCAATATCATAGAAGCATAAAGAGAATTTTTAGAGACTCAATATGTTCTAATCTTACTCTCAACTCAAATCAATCTCAACTCAACTCATAGAAGCATAAAGAGAATTGTTAGAGACTCAATTATGTTCTAATCTCACTCTCAACCCAAATCACCACAAGGGACAACTATTTCTTACAAAAACAGAAATATCTCTCTATACACTCCTTATTTCTCCTTCTAAATGAGTTAGTCAAATAGCCCTCAAAATAAGCTTTCCAACGATATATAATATGATATACTTTCATAAAATAAACATACCAGAAATATCTTTTCTACTAAGAGCACATATATCTTGCCTTCCAAAACAACTCAACCCTTATCACCTTATACCTCCAAAATTAGGCAAAAATTAATTTTAATAATAAAAAATTACTTGCCTCTAGAGGGAATCGAACCCTCATCGTCTGACCATGCACTTCCTTAACCGAGGTGTCAATGACCACGTGAGCACAGTGCTCACATGAGACAATAAGCGCGAAAGGCGCTTTTGTCTTCTCCTATCTCTTCATAAAAAAAAACGTGGGCCTTTCTTGCCCCAAAAACACAACCAAACGTGGGCCTTTTGTTTTCCCCAAAAATCTCAATCGGCGGGAATCGAACCTCAGTCTTCTGCCTAGCAAAATGCCTTTGTCTCCCCTCGCTCGCCGTTAGGCCATGCTTGCCACACGAATTATCTTCTGCGCTCGTCGTCTTCTCTCCACTTTGATTCCAAGGTTTTTAAACAAAATCCTTGGTGTATATATATGCACCCTTCATATTTTTCCAACATCGGCGATTTTGAATTTGATTTTTATGACGATGTCGAAGATGTCATTAAATTTTAATTTTAAAATTTAAATATTAAAATTTGCACCGATTATTCAAGGTTGAATATCTTCATCTCTAAGGCACATTTTTTGATGAAACGAAAAGCCAACCAGGGTTTTAAGAAAAACCCATATCTAATCTACCATCTTTGGCTTTAAATAAAACCTTTTATTTTACCTACCTTGGTTTTCACAAAACCCTATTTTTTGAAATATCATAAATGCTTATCTATGAAGTGCTTTTATCACCAAAACTCAATGTGACATCAATGATCCATGTGACATCAATGACAACATAAAATAACTCAAATTTCCAACACACTCCTCTCTAGGAATGGCTCCTTTTAATTCCTTGTATGGGCAAAAGTGTAGAACACCGATAAGTATGCCACTTGCATTATCGGTGATGTGACCTAGGTTCAATCCCCATGGTGGATGTGTATAAGAAGTATTACTCAAAAAAAGAAGTGTAAAACACAATTATCTTGGGATAACCTAGAAGATCGAGTTGTGATTGGGCCAGATATGGTTAGAGAGATGGAGGATCAGCTGAAGGTAATCTAACAGAAACTTAAAGAAGCTACTGATAGGCAAAAAAGTTATGTTGATCTCAAGAGGACTCCAAGAGAGTACTCAGTTGGAGACAAAGTGTTTTTAAGGGCTAAACCAATGAAGAGTGCTATCAAATCCATAAATTTGGATCCATGGTTTATGAGACCCTTTGAAATCATTGAAAATATCAGTCTGGTTGCATACCGACTTGCCTTACCATCTAACCTATCCAAGATCCATGATACCTTCCACATATACTTAGGAAATATGTTGTTGACCCTAAACATGTGTGGAATTTTTCTAAATTGTATATGGAAAATTTGTAGGCTATTGAAGTGATATTGGTAACAATTCTTGAGTTTCATTCTAAGTCTATGCGAAATCAAACTCTTGAGCAATGTAAGGTCCAGTGGGATCGGTTGTCTGAAAGAAATTCCACTTGGAAAAAAGTGGATGATATGCAAAAATATTTTTCCTTCTTGTTTGAAAATATATAATGTAATAATTTTTATTTTCAGTAAAATTAGAAACACCCAAGACTGTGTTTAGTCCGAGGGGGGTAGGATGTCATGACCCTCTCAAGCAGGTTTTTTGGTATAAAGAAACAATGTATTAATCTATGATACTTTAATACCTAAGTTCAGTAATTGAACCAACTATGCGATATTTAGTTGATTTTGAAGAGCATGGTGCTGCTAACATATTGTTGAATGTGCAGGATTAGGTACACTTATAGGTGAAAGAAGTAGAATCATCCACCAGAAGCGAGGGTACTTGAGGTTGGGGAAGTGATGATTAAGGTAACTCGCGGGTAACATTGATGGATACCTTCCTATAGGCATGCATTCGGTTAGGGATAATTGTTAATAGCTAACCACCTTGAGCCTTAGTTGATGGTCTAGTAGTCATTGGAAACTATCAGACTCAAACAGGTAATTAGATTGATGGAAAGATTCCCTCTTTGTCTGATTGCATATATTTGATTGTATTTTACTTCATTGCTATCTGCATTGGTGGTTTGGGAAATAAAAGTATGCATGGTTTGGATTACCTTTGAAAGCTCCTTGTTTGCTTAAAAATATCTTACTCTCTAGTGTGTAAATAATAGAAGTTTTATTTTGAAATGATAATAGAGTTTCATTTTATAAATAATAGAAGTTTTATTTTGAAATAATAAGAGTTTCATTTTATAAATAATAGTTTTATTTAAATGATAATGAAAATTCATTTAAATTAATTATTAAAACTTTATTTAAATGATAATGGAAATTCAATTAAATTAGTTATTAAAAATGTTATTTAAATGATAATGGAAATTCATTAAGCAAGTTGGAAAAGCTTTTATGTGAGAAAAATAGGATTTCTTTGATTAAAAGAGAACTTGCAAGATTTGATTCATGAGACCACCTTTCAAGGTATTTCGATCGAGGTTGTTAGATGAAGCTTCCACCAATGTTGAAGGGGTAGCTTAATTTATGGTAAGTTTTAGGGAGAATAGAAAAATGATTCTTTAATCCAAAAGGCTATCTGCAGCTGTGAAAGGATGAGATAGAATTAATGACAAGCGGATGAGTTTTAATGTGAGACAAGACTGCTAATATGGAAAGGAAGGTATTCCTCTCCCTAATATTGGAAGAAATGAGGAAGAGGAGGATAATGAAGGGAAATGAAAAAGAAAAAGGAGAATGCAATTTAAGGGTGGTAGAAGGACTCGATCTGTCAAAGGAGAACCAGAAAATATAGTGAATAATGGTGAGCAGTTCGAACATCTTGGGATTCATCTACATGCATTCATAGGTTGGTTTACCTTCTATTTTCTTGTCTCTTAAGGAAATAAGTATGGATGATTGTCTCCCTAGCCTTGTGGACATGGTTGGATTATTCATCTCGTCCAATGTTTCCAACCAAGACTAGTTACCTGTACATGCGCTAAACTGACTTATGTTTTAGTGTTTGTTTGAAACCATTAGCTCGGCCACTATTTGATCTCATTTTTAGCTATGTTGTTTTGATCTCCATGCTTTTACCTTATCGGGTAGCATGTGTACGTGTATTGGGTATGGTTCTGGCGATAACCTGTTGCCACCCCCATGTCTCTAATAGTGTTGTTTGTTTTCAAGGGTGAGCTACCGATGATTAGTAGATTCCTCTAGTCGAGCCTAGGGAGTCAAAATCCTTTGTTGGGATTTTGTTAGACATCCAAAATTACCAGTTTTTGGGCCACATTATCTCCTTTTCTAAGTGCTATAATTGTTCAAGTCATTGGGATACCTCGGGCAATGTTTTACCCGAGCCTATTTCCCACTATCGTTGTTCTTCCCTGTTTCATTTGAGTGTCCCTTTTGTGGTTAGAGAGAAATTGAAGATGCATTTTTGGGTTTTGTTGGGCAAAAGGGTTTGCAACCTCTATATGGCATACCCATGGTATGCCCATTCCCATTAGGATTCCTTGTTCGATTTGGTCGTAGGGCCACTTCTTTGCTAAAGAAAGTATCATGCCTTGTAGTTGAAGGTTCATATTCCTTTCATCCAACTTGGGTTTGTTGAGGAGTGCATTTTGGGTTTTAGCGCACTTCCTTTGAGTTGCTTCAGGGCTAACCTTTTGGGACTTCGTCGAAGTTTCATTCTTTTCTTGAGATTTAGTTTATTCTTCCTTGTGGTGGCTAGTGGTAATTACTGCATGTTAATGGTTGGCCAATTAAATGGATTATTAAAGTATTAGTTCATTTAATGAAAAGGGATGGTTACATATAACTTCCTTAATTAAATAATATGCTATTTAAATGAAAAAGAGAAGGGGAGAAATAGTTATTTAGTTAATTAAATAAATTGTATTTGATTTTTTTTGGTAAGTAGTGTTTGTATATACAGTGGATTTTAACAAGGATCCCAAAACCTGATTACATAAGCAATGGGCCTAGGGCATCAATCCCTTGAAACTGAACACCAAAACAGAAATCCCGCCCAGTGGTAACAGTAAGCATGAAATAATCCCTCTCAGTGGGAAACAAACAAATAAGAAAGAAAGTAGTTTTGGAGATCCCGCCCAGCGGGGAGTAGCCAAAAACCACCATCGAGAATATCCCACCCAGTAGGAAGCAAAGAAAAATCGTTACAATAAAATCTCGCCTCGCGGGAAGCAGTCAGAACCATCACAAATAGTCCTGCCTAGCGGGAAGCAACAGGGAAATCCCACCATCCGAGAAACCAGCAGAAAAGAAAGGATCCCGCCTCACGGGAAAACTGGCGGATTTGGCGGATCCCGCCCTGTGGAGAAACCATCCCGCCCACCGGGAAAACATTCCGTTCAGCGAGAGCCATCCTATAGGAAGCCGACAGCCAGCATAGAGAGGATCCAGCTCATCAGGAAGCAACCAGAGAGCTGCACCACGAGGAACCCGCCCTGGGAAAATATAAGAGGATCCCGTCCCAGCAGTAGGGACCAAGAATCCCGTCCAAGCACAGAGGCAGCTTCAGGGAACTGGGACTGGGAATGGGAACAACACAGATAGGGAAAAGCCCCCCCAAGGCCAAACCAGATGCCCAAGATGTCCACCAAGGAGCAGAGCCAGCACGAAGAAGCCTCCACGCAGGAATAACAGCAGTCAGGATCCCATCGAGGATTCACAAGCAAAAGGGGGAAAGAGGCCCCCCAGACCACCCCCAAAGCTGTGAGGACCTCAAGGGAGACCCCAGAAAGCTGTCCAAACCCTAAACCGTCACCTCCACCACATCGAGAAACACAGGGGACCAGATCCACGCGAATAACCTGTAAAAAACCCCAAGGGGAAGCCTGAGGGAAAAATGGAAGGGATCCCCAACCAAACAGGGATCCCCGGGAAGCACCGATCCGAAAAAACAACCAAGGAAACCCTAGCCGGTCGGGAGGGGGTGCAGATAGTGGAGAAGGATCTCCCCTCAGGAGATCATCTGCAAACAACCACTCCCCGGGAGGGATGACCTGGGTTGAGCCAGGGACTAGGCAGGAACCAGGAGCCATGGGAGGGGGAGTAGGGGAGGGACCAAAGCCCTCCCCTCTCTACTTTCTTCCCTCTCCATCCTCATTCAGTTGTATTTGATTTATTAAGTAAAGGAAAGAATAGTTTATTTATTAAATTGAAGGTATGGGTCTTTGATTTAATAGTTTATTTATTAAATTGAAGGTATGGGTCTTTGATTTATTAAGTAAAGGAAAAGAATAATTTATTTATTAAATTGAAGAGATGGAACTTTGATTTATTAAGTAAAGGAAATAATAGTTTATTTATTAAATTGAAGGTATGGGTCTTTGATTTATTAAGTAAAGAAAATAATAGTTTATTTATTAAATTGAAGGTATGGGTCTTTGATCTATATATTTTTTTGCTAGATAATAAGGGGTTGTACTCGGGTCCCCCACCCTTGATAAATTACATCTCTCTTCTTTAGAGCTTGAGAGTTTACAAATAGATACACTTCTCATATCAATTGAGATGTTATAGCTAGAAACCTACATAATTTTACATAAAATGTTTGAATTATTGATTTTCATTTTCTAGATCTTTTCAAATTTCTATATGAATACAATTACTCCAAAATTTAGCATCTTTCTTGACATTTTCCTATAGTAGCCTTCACAATGCCAAAACTTCACCTCTACTATCTATGGCTTGCATCTTAGTAGAGTAATATTTTCAAAACATCGCACTATCATAGTCCACTTTACCAAATATGGATTGCTAGTTTCCTTCCTTGCTGAAGTCATAGCCCTTCATTGCTCTTCCCATCGTTCGAACCCTAGTTGGCAAATATTTGTAATTTAATTTTTCATGACAGAGATCCATATCCATTCCTTTCATGAACCCTGTATTGTGAAGCTCTGTTTTCATGACCATTATGACCATGACTTCTGAATTGTGTAGCTCTAAAACCAAAACCATGTTGCTCATTTCCTTTGCATTGAAAAGCTTTATGACCAATCATGTTACATGAGAAGCAATGTCCCTGAAAATCATACCTTCTTCCTTTGAAGTTTCTTCTAGCAAAATCAAACTTCTTTTATCCATGGATCTTGCAATGTATAGCCCTGTGTCCAAATCCATTACAAGAAAAACAATATCCTTGAAAAGCACTTTGTTCATGCCTTGGTTCCTCATACCTTTCTTGACCATTATCATTATGATCATCTTCAACTTATGCATTGCATTCTTGAACCTTCTTTGTAGCATCTAAAACCTCTTCCTTGCCTTTCTCTTCAAGAATTTATTTTCCTTTTGAAATTGATTCACCTATCTCAAAACAAGAACCAAAATAAATATTTGGAGCCATAGGAACTTTGGAACAAATCTTAGATGCTTCCTTGCTTTCATATTTTAGAACTTACTTTCCTTTTGAGTGTGATTCACCAAACCTGAAATATGGGATCTTTGGTGCTTTGAAACCTTTCCAAAACTTGTGCAACTTATCCTTGGAGTCTTTCAATTCCAACCTTAAGGAAATAACTTCATGTTATAATCTTTCACATTCTTGCTTCCGTACCTTTAATTGTTCAAGCATATATTCTTCAATTTTATTTGCCTCTTCAACCGTGATTTTTAGATCAATGAGATCTTGTAGGAGCTTTACCTTTATCTTCTCATCCTCTTGTGCTTGAGCCTTTAGTCTTGAGTTTTCTCTTTTCATTTCTTCAAAATATTGTTCTGACACTTTCTTTTCTTCATGATCATAACTATGCCTATTTTTCTCTTCATGATAAATTCTTACTTGAGATTCCTACTTTTGATCTTCAGTAGGAACTTCTTCTTTTCACTGACTGAGAAAATTTCATTATTGCTGCTAGAAGCACTGATTGCTTCTTCCATATACAAGCTCTTCTTGTCATGCCTGCCTTGTTCATACATATTTTTCTTTTCTTTTTTATTTTTGCATTCATCTTCACTATTTTGATTGTGCCTGTCTTCCTTGAGTTTCATTTCATCTTCACTATCACTGAAGCCATTGCAATAACCTGAGACATGATCGAGTTGACCATAAGCAAAATATTCTTCTTTTGAAATCTTGAATGCTGCCTTTTGAGAAAAAATATCTTCAAAAATCCAGTCAAGTTGCATTTCCTCTTTATTGTTGCTATACCCATTTTGTGGACAATAAAATGCCATGTGACCAAGCTTACCACACTCAAGACATCTTATTGATTTTTCTTCTTCCCTTCTTAGAGCTTCAAGATCATATTCATTTTTCTTCTTATATCTCATGGTTCTTATTTTGTCTTTCTTTGCCATGTGCATTCTTGTAGAATCTTCCCTCAAGATTTTAGCCTTTTCGAAGGAACCCACTCTGATACCAATTGAAGAACACAAGCTTATACTGATAGGGGAGGGTGAACAATATAAGACCACTTTTTAATTTTTCTTCCAATTCAATATTATGTTGTGTAAAAATAGCAGTATCAATAGCAGTAATCAAAGCAATGCACAAAAACCATACACAATAGAGACACCATAATTTACGTGGTTCACCCAATGTGGGCTACTCCACGGAGAAAATATTTTACTAAAACTTTCTCAATCAATATCTTTGGGAATCACTCCCAATTACAAAGTTTATGGATCTCTGTCCAAAGGAGATGTTGATCCCCTAATCTCAATTTTGTGGATATATTTCATAAGAGAACTCTTTCCCCTTCTGCTCTAGATATGTGATATTCTAGAAGACTCTATCTCTCCACTGCAATGACTGGTGGACCTCTCTCCACTTGAAGACTCCTCACTCAGATCTGTCTTCAACTATGCTGGTTGTTGGATCTCTATCCACTAAGACTCTATACTCTATACTTTGTCACCTCCAAATATATGTCAATAGGCTCACTAAGAACCTACTCAATAGGCTCACATAGAACCTGCTTAACAAGCTCACACAGAACTTGTCCAAAATTACTCTAACAAGCTCACCAAGAACTTGCCCAAAACTGTTATAGCAAGCTCACCAAGAACTTGCCCAAAACTGTTATAGCAAGCTCACCAAGAACTTGCCCAAATCTGCTCCAACAAGCTCACTAAGAACTTGTCCAATATGCTCTAGCAAGCTCACCAAGAACTTGCTCAAATATGCTCCAACAAGATCACTAAGAACTTGTCCAAAACTGTCCCAAATATGTCCACAAATCTGCCCATAAAACTGTCCCAAATGCCTTCTCAAAGTCTCAACCAATCATGCTCAAGTAGCACTCAAATCTCATCCACAAATCTATCAAGGCAAATCTCAAAGATGAACTCAACAATGAATGGCAATGTACTCTTCAATGGATGACAACAATGATCTCAACTCAACTCAACTCATAGAAGCATAAAGAGAATTGTTAGAGACTCAATATGTTCTAATCTCAATCTCAACTCAACTCAACTCAAATCAATATCAACTCAACTCAAGTCAATATCATAGAAGCATAAAGAGAATTTTTAGAGACTCAATATGTTCTAATCTTACTCTCAACTCAAATCAATCTCAACTCAACTCATAGAAGCATAAAGAGAATTGTTAGAGACTCAATTATGTTCTAATCTCACTCTTAACCCAAATCACCACAAGGGATAACTATTTCTTACAAAAATAGAAATATCTTTCTATAAATTCCTTATTTCTACTTCTAAATGGGTTAGTCAAATAGCCCTCAAAATAAGCTTTCCAATGATATATAATATGATATACTTTCATAAAATAAACATACCAGAAACATATTTTCTACTAAGAGCACATATATCTTGCCTTCCAAAACAACTCAACCCTTATCACCTTATACCTCCAACATTAGGCAAAAATTAATTTTAATAATAAAAAATTACTTGCCTCTAGAGGGAATCGAACCCTCATCGTCTGCCCATGCACTTCCTTAACCGTGGTGCCAATGACCACGTGAGCACAACGCTCACATGAGACAATAAGCGCGAAAGGCGCTTTTGTCTTCTCCTCTCTCTTCGCAAAACAAAATGTGGGCCTTTCTTGCCCTGAAAACACAACCAAACATGAGCCTTTTGTTTGCCCCGAAAATCTCAATCGGCAGGAATCTAACCTCAGTCTTCTACCTAGCAAAATGCCTTTGTCTCCCCTCGCTCGTCGTTAGGCCATGCTTGCCACACGAATTATCTTTTGCGCTCGCCGTCTTCTCTCCACTTCGATTCCAAGGTTTTTAAACAAAATCCTTGGTGTATATATATGCACCCTTCATTATTTTTCCAACATCGGCAAATTTTGAATAATTTGATTTTTATGATGATGTCGACGGTGATGTCATTAAATTTTAATTTTAAAATTTAAATATTAAATTTTAAATATTAAAATTTGCACCGATTATTCAAGGTTGAATATCTTCATCTCTAGGGCACCTTTTTCGATGAAACGAAAAGCCAACCTGGGTTTTAAGAAAAACCCATATCAAATCTACCATAGTCAGCTTTAAATAAAACCTTTTATTTTACCTGCCTTGGTTTTCACAAAAACCCTATTTTTTAAAATATCATAAATGCTTATCTATGAAGTGCTTTTGCCACCAAAACTCAATGTGACATCAATGATCCATGTGACATCAATGACAACATAAAATAACTCAAATTTCCAACACACTCCTCTCTAGGAATGGCTCCTTTTAATTCCTTGTATAGGCAAAAGTGTAGAACACCGATAAGTATGCCACTTGCATTATCGGTGATGTGACCCGGGTTCAATCCCCATGGTGGATGTGTATAAGAAGTATTAATAAAAAAAATAAGTGTAAAACACAATTATATTGGGATAACCTAGAATATCAAGTTGTGATTGGGCCAGATATGGTTAGAGAGATGGAGGATCAGCTGAAGGTAATCTAACAGAAACTTAAAGAAGCTACTGATAGGCAAAAAAGTTATGCTGATCTCAAGAGGACTTCAAGAGAGTACTCAGTTGGAGACAAAGTGTTTTTAAGGGCTAAACCAATGAAGAGTGCTATCAAATCCATAAATTTGGATCCATGGTTTATGAGACCCTTTGAAATCATTGAAAATATCAGTCTGGTTTCATATCGACTTGCCTTACCATCTAACCTACCAAGATCCATGATACCTTCCACATATACTTACTTAGGAAATATGTTGTTGAACCTGAACATGTGTGGAATGTTTCTAAATTTTAGATGGAAAATTTGTAGGCTATTGAAGTGATATTGGTAAAATTTCTTGAGTTTCATTCTAAGTCTATGTGGAATCAAACTCTTGAGCAATGTAAGGTCCAGTGGGATCGGTTGTCTGAAAGAAATTCCACTTGGAAAAAAGTGGATGATATGCAAAAATATTTTTCCTTCTTGTTTGAAAATATATAGTGTAATAATTTTTATTTTCGTAAAATTAGAAACACCCAAGACTGTGTTTAGTCCGAGGGGGTTAGGATGTCATGACCCTCTCTAGAAGGTTTTTTGGTATAAAGAAACAATGTATTAATCTATGATACTTTAATACCTAAGTTCAGTAATTGAACCAACTATGTGATATTTAGTTGATTTTGAAGAGCATGGTGCTGCTAACATATTGTCGAATGTGCAGGATTAGGTACACTTATAGGTGGAAGAAGTAGAATCATCCACTAGACATGAGGGTACTTGAGGTTGGGGAAGTGATGATTAAGGTAACTCACGGGTAACATTGATGGATACCTTCCTATAGGCATGCATTCGCTTAGGGATAATCGTTAATATCTAACCACCTTGAGCCTTAGTTGATGGTCTAGTAGTCATTGGAAACTATCAGACTCAAACAGGTAATTAGATTGATGGAAAGATTCCCTCTTTGTCTGATTGCATATATTTGATAGTATTTTACTTCATCGCTATCTGCATTGGTGGTTTGGGAAATAAAAGTATGCATAGTTTGGATTACCTTTGAAAGCTCCTTGTTTGCTTAAAAATATCTTACTCTCTAGTGTGTAAATAATAGAAGTTTTATTTTGAAATGATAATAGAGTTTCATTTTATAAATAATAGAAGTTTTATTTTGAAATAATAATAGAGTTTCATTTTATAAATAATAGTTTTATTTAAATGATAATGAAAATTCATTTAAATTAATTATTAAAACTTTATTTAAATGATAATGGAAATTCAATTAAATTAGTTATTAAAAATGTTATTTAAATGATAATGGAAATTCATTAAGCAAGTTGGAAAAGCTTTTATGTGAGAAAAATAGGATTTCTTTGATTAAAAGAGAACTTGCAAGATCTGATTCATGAGACCACCTTTCAAGGGATTTCGATCGAGGTTGTTAGATGAAGCTTCCACCAGTGTTGAAGGGGTAGCTTCATTTATGGTAAGTTTTAGGGAGAAGAGAAAAATGATTCTTTAAACCAAAAGGCTATCTGCAGCTGTGAAAGGATGAGATAGAATTAATGACAAGCGGATGAGTTTTAATGTGAGACAAGACTGCTAATATGGAAAGGAAGGTATTCCTCTCCCTAATATTTGAAGAAATGAGGAAGAGGAGGATAATGAAGGGAAATAAAAAAGAAAAAGGAGAATGCAATATAAGGGTGGTAGAAGGACTCGATCTGTCAAAGGAGAACCATAAAATATAGCGAATAATGGTGAGCAGTTCGAACATCTTGGGATTCATCTACGTACATTCACAGGTTGGTTTACCTTCTATTTTCTTGTCTCTTAAGGAAATAAGTATGGATGATTGTCTCCCTAGCCTTGTGGACATGGTTGGATTATTCATCTCGTCCAATGTTTCCAACCAAGACTAGTTACCTGTACATGCGCTAAACTGACTTATGTTTTAGTGTTTGTTTGAAACCATTAGCTCGGCCACTATTTGATCTCATTTTTAGCTATGTTTTTTTGATCTCCATGCTTTTACCCTATCGGGCAGCATGTGTACGTGTATTGGGTATGGTTCTGGTGATAATATGTTACCACCCCCATGTCTCTAATAGTGTTGTTTGTATTCAAGGGTGAGCTACCGATGATTAGTAGATTCCTCTAGTCGATCCTAGGGAGTCAAAATCCTTTGTTGGGATTTTGTTAGACATCCAAAATTACCAGTTGTTGGGGCACATTATCTCCTTTTCTAAGTGCTATAATTGTTCAAGTCATTGGGATATCTCAGGAAATGTTTTACCCGAGCCTATTTTCCACTATCGTTGTTCTTCCCTGTTTCATTTGAGTATCCCTTTTGTGGTTAGAGAGACATTGAAGATGCCTTGCTGGGTTTTTTTGGGCAAAAGGGTTTGCAACCTCTGTATGGCATACCCATGGTGAACCCATTCCCATTAGGATTCGTTGTTCGGTTTGGTCGTAGGGCCACTTCCCTGCTAAAGAAAGTATCATGCCTTGTAGTTGAAGGTTCATATTCCTTTCATCCAACTTGGGTTTGTTGAGGAGTGCATTTTGAATTTTAGCACACTTCCTTTGAGTTGCTTCAGGGCTAACATTTTGGGACTTCGTCGAAGTTTCATTCTTTTCTTGAGATTTATTTTATTCTTCCTTGTAGTGGCTAGTGGTAATTATTGCATGTTAATGGTTGGCCAATTAAATGGATTATTAAAGTATTATTTCATTTAATGAAAAGGGATGGTTACATATAACTTCCTTAATTAAATAATATGCTATTTAAATGAAAAAGAGAAGGGAAGAAATAGTTATTTAGTTAATTAAATAAGTTGTATTTGATTTATTAAGTAAAGGAAAGAATAGTTTATTTATTAAATTGAAGGTATGGGTCTTTGATTTAATAGTTTATTTATTAAATTGAAAGTATGGGTCTTTGATTTATTAAGTAAAAGAAAATAATTTATTTATTAAATTGAAGAGATGGAACTTTGATTTATTAAGTAAAGGAAAGAATAGTTTATTTATTAAATTGAAGGTATGGGTCTTTTATTTTTTATTTTTAAGAGAAAAATCCCTTGCGGGGCCGCCTTGGTCTGAGAGACCACGAACAGGGGGTTCTATACCGTCAAAGTCACCCAGGAGTCGCACCCGATCCTGCTCGCACCAACATTATCAATTGGATTTTGGGTACCCAATTCAGCCTTTTGGTAGGGTGGAGATTCGAACCTGGGACCTCCCTTGGAGGATTGCCCTCTCCTCTCCAACTCACCTACAACACATGGGTGGTATGGGTCTTTTATTTATTAAGTAAAGGAAAGAATAGTTTATTTATTAAATTGAAGGTATCGGGCTTTGATCTATATATTTTTTTGCTAGATAATAAGGGGTTGTACTCAGGTCCCCCACCCTTGATAAATTACATCTCTCTTCTTTAGATCTTGAGAGTTTACAAATAGATACACTTCTCATATCAATTGAGATGTTATAGCTAGAAACCTACATCATTTTACATAAAATGTTTGAATTATTGATTTTCATTTTCTAGATCTTTTCAAATTTCTATATGAATACAATTACTCCAAAATTTAGCATCTTTCTTGACATTTTCCTATAGTAGCCTTCACAATGCCAAAACTTCACCTCTACTATCTATGCCTTGCATCTTAGTAGAGTAATATTTTCAAAACATCACACTATCATATTCCACTTTACCAAATATGAATTTCTAGTTTCCTTCCTTGCTGAAGTCATAGCCCTTCATTGCTCTTCCCATCGTTCGAACCCTAGTTGGCAAATATTTGCAATTTAATTTTTCATGACTTGAAAAATTATCACTACCCTTGTTTCAAATGGTTGAATTTATAGGGTCATATCTCCTTCAAATTTTGCACAAGTTGGTCCAAGAATCAGCTGAGTCAGATAACTCTTCGAAAAGATATGGTTTCTAAAAGATGAGACACTTTTCAAGAAAAACCCTAATCCTTCATACTTTGCACTTTTGTTTTTCACAACTTGAAAAATTGTCACTATACTTATTCTGAATGGTTGAATCATTTTAAAGCTATTCAAATTATGCACAAGTTGGTCCAAGAATCAATTGAATTGGATAACTCTTCGTGAAGATATGGCTCCTAAAAGATGAGATATTTTTTAGGAAAAAACCCTAATCCTTTGCACTTTGCAATTTTATTTTTCTCATTGTAAGCAACCTTCCATGCTCCTTCAGCCTTCCCAACCTTCCACTCGAGTATCTGTTGGTCAAATATCTGTCTAATCAACAAAATTTAGTTTGTGTGCCCTAGATATGACCAACATTGAAAGGCCGAAGGAAAGAAATGTTCCCCGTGCCAAGCTCTAGAGAGGGTTGGTTCCCAAACTAAATCCTACACTGGTTGAAGACTAGGAATGTAGGAAAGAAATTAGAAAATACGAAAAGAAATGAGAAATATGGCCACTAGCCGAATGCGTAGGATTTGGGGCAGACCAGCAGTAAGAATTCTACCAAGTTTATGACAGCATATAACAGAGGAAAAGTAGTAGAATTTCACTCACACCTTAGCAGAAATGACCTCCAGATTGCATTCCATAACTAACTCATTTACCAACATTGTTTTAAATCTAATAATATAATTTTAAACTTAACAAAAGGAACATGAGCATAAACAAAAATGCTAGAAATAGAAGGAAATCACACACATAAGGGTTCTTGTAAATTTTAAAAGCCAAGTCACTTCTATTAATGCAGAAGGCTTAGAAAGTTTTCTTGCAGAATGTCCAACCTCCTCACAATGGAAATTTGATTAGTATTTATAGAGGATTTTGCCTCTTTCATTAAATGCACAAGAGAAAAAAATGATCGCAGATCAGAAAACAAGAATGAGAAAATTCCTCCTTGAAGTCATTGAAAATCTATTCCTCTGGGACAACGATCCATTTTTCAGGGAACAATTTCTAGGAAATTAGCAACTTGGACGTCGGTGCACAAATAATTTGGAAATCATTGAATACCTTGGGAACGTTTCAATGCCTTGGAAATCATGAAAATTCTCTTGTTCTTCTCATATGGCTTATTTTCTACTCGGGATCCATGATTTGAGTTACTGATCACCACCATTATTTAATGTCCATAAATCTAGCACCCTTGGAAATTTTGACCGTGATCTATTTCACCTCAAAAATATGTTCTCCTTTTGACAAAAATACACTTCGCCCAGTATTTCCTTATGCATGCACGATCCTTCTTTAAAAGTGTGTTCGCCCATGGGAGGGGCAAATGGGATGTTTACCCCTCAACCAGGGTGAACGCGACAGTAATTTCCTCTCGAGGTATGTTCGCCTAAAGGAGGGGCGAACAGGATGTTCGCCCCTCAAATGGGATGAACACAATATCATTTTGCTTTCAGGTGAACACAATCACATTTGGGTGTTGGAGTACATTCGTCTAAAGGAGAGGAAAATGGGACGTTCACCCCTCAACTGGTGTGAACGTAAAAATGTTTTCTATGCCTCTTATTGCTTCCTTATTTGAGTTTTTTGAACCTTTTGTTTTGTTCGCCCGATCATGGGGCGAATAGGGCGTTCACCCCATGTTTTGGGAAAACGCGCCGACGTCTCCAAAACACTTATAAATTTTTAAATTTTCAACTAAATCATTCATTGTTTGTTTTATCTCTATAGGCCTAAATATGCCTTCATTTTTTATACATTCATAACACGGCAAACTTGAATCTCGAATGAAGTTTACAAAAACACTTATAACATCGATGCAAAAATAATGCACATGCGGACATATAAGGAACATGTGAAATTATTCCCAAAATAAAATCCACCATATACAATCAAAACTTCATCAAAATATTGCCTCTAAATACTCCAACAAAATTCCCAATGTGGCAAGGTGCCAAAATTACCAACATTTTTGGTGACTCATGGGGTATCCAACTCGCATGGATGCAAGCGATCCTAGGCCTTTATTCATTGGGCTATAGAGTCCTTCTTCCCAGCTGCTTTGGCTAGTACCTTTGCTGATGCTACAAATGCTTTTTGATGCAAATATTCCTCAACACGCTCCTTCTTCTCCACGTTCACCGCTACTTTGAGCACTTCATCCCACTCAGCTTCTTTTGCTACCTTATTTTCCGCTGTGGACTCCACTGTTTCCTGATCCTCATACTATTTGATGGTTTCAAAAATGAATTCATAGGCAAAAAATGCTTCCTTCCAAGTGTGAGTAGTGAATATGTAGGGGACATTGAGGGACTCATAAAAAAAGCAAAGATTCTAAACATCTGTCAAACTGAGGTGCTTCGCTCGTTGAGCCAACTCGTATAATGATAGTTTTAAGTACGTATACTTCTGCATGAGGGGAAACACATATGATTCTATGAGAGGCTCTTCCCAGGCATCAATTTCAAAGGTATATTCAACAAAATTTTTACAAAGCGCTTCTAGTTGTTCAATCGGCAAGGGTTCACCCCAATCATCTACAAAGGTCAAAAATCCCAACTCATAAATGGTCTCAAAATGAGACATGGAAATAGTGTGCTCATGTTCGATCGTGTTGAGGATGGCCTACCCCTTCCCTGTACCAGGTCCATTCACTAGAAGTAACTGCGTAGTGTTATTTTTGCCTTAGACCAGACGTGGTACATCTTGCTAAGGGAGCGAATGTACAAATTGGTATTAGCTAAAGCCTGTATCTTTACAGCCATCTCCATATAGGGCGATAACATCTCCTCTATGGTATCAATTAACTACTGCCCTAGTTGTATCTGCATCTGTGCCTCCCATAAATAGTGTAATACGTTTACTACTTGCGTGTCCAACTACTTGCGTGGCCAATGTTTCACAATTTTGTGCAGACCGAAGGCGGGTTCCTTTGACGCTATCTAGAGAAAAACTAGCAGCATGCACTGCTTTCTTAGTTAATTATTTCTTCATATCCTCAAGTTGTTGCTAGAGCTTACACATTTCAATCCTGGCAGCATCGTGCTCCTTCAAGTGCACTTTGACCTACTGGCACAAGTATTTATTTTTTGTGGCCATCTTCTCCTCTTGGGCTTTGCTTTTAGCCAGGGCATTTTCGAGCTCAATTATTTTGTTCTCATTTTCAAAATATTTTTCTTTAAAATGCTCGTCATGTAGGTACATTGAGCTCATATCTTCTTGAATATTGCCCATATTCTCTACAGGATCAATCCATGTGAGGTCTTTTGTTAGAGTTTTAGAAATAAGATTGCCCAACAACTCTTCTTGGGGCTTCTGAACCAATGGCGTAATCATGATAATATGATCCTCCTTCGTGACAGGATCAAAAGTAACTTTCTTAATCAGATGAGTTGGAGCTAAGGTCTCTTTGGGCCACATACTCTTCAACCACTGTGAAGAGCTCAAGTGTGCTTGGTTAATCTTCTCTATGTTGAGCTACTTGCGGGCCACCTGTACATTAGAAACTATCTACAACTCTAAAAATGGGGTGAATGGAACCAAAATGTCTAAGCGACTGGTCCCAACAGAAGTAGATGATACAGTCAAAAGGGGTGGAATGAAAATGACGGGTGGAATGGAAATAGTAGACTTGGTGGACAAAATGGGTTCGACTATAGTTACGCTTACTTTGGGAGGATATTGCATACTTATGACCTCAATGGTAGTGGAGGTGGGAACATAAGGGGAAGGGCATGAAAAGGGATTCGATCCTGATGCATACAAACTAAAAGAAATGAAAGACAAAGGAATGATAATAGAGGAAGGAGCAACAGTGACTTCAGGGGTGGCAGAAGATGAAAGCAAAATGGATGTGGAGGGCATACTGAAGGGCAAAGAAATGGAGATCGATGATGATGAAATAGATGAAAGTGGAACAAAAATTACTACTTCCTTCAAAGAAGAAGAGGGGAGAAAATATGTATTTTTGGGTGCGAGTGCCATGTGATGCGGTGACAGAGGTGGTTGTGAAATTACCTCTTTCTACTATACCTTCACTCTTTCTCCAATGTCCATATTCTCCTCTCCATCCATAACTTCAACATGAGAACTCTTCGACTGATGATATTCTACTAGTGATTGAGCCATCGAAAATACTTTTGCAACTTTGATCGGGAGCTCTTCTACGGGTGAAGGATTTACAACTACCACTAACACATTAGTAACCATGGGAACAGTTACAACTGGCACTGTAGAAACTACAACAACTAAAACTGTAGGGACCTTAATGGTAGAAGTCATAATCGCACTAGTCCTAGGCCTTTTTGCCACCTTTGGAAATGGAGGCGCCTTCAACAGATTCTAATTTTTGGGTACCGATGCTTCCTCTACCTATCGCTTTGTTCGTTGAGATCTTTTAAACACATATTGGTGTTCCTCTTCTTTTGGAGTCTCATATTCAACTGTCAGACGTTCTTGATTGATTTTGCCTTCACCATTGTCAGAGTGCTGGAAGCTTTGCAAAAAAATATTGGTGAAGGTGATGGGCTGATACGAGTCTACAAACTTGTCATAAGTATCTAAAAACCGCTCGTCCAATTTCAACCCGTAAGGAGTAGTTGGTTTCCCACGGTGAATTCGCATAATCCACCAATTCATTATTTTTCTTGATCTGATCGGGTTCGCTTTATTTGATGAACTAAATAAACCCAATGGAGGAATTTGGGTCTTATTTTTGGTTGGATTATATTCTGCCTCCTACTCATAATAATCATGCCATGGTGGGAGGGTCATCATCTTTTCAATATGCTAGTTCATGTTTGTCCCATCAAAATTATTTCTCTTCTTCTCGATATCTGATCAAGGATAACAATGAAATAAATTAGCCTTCATAATAGCTAAAAATTTGCCCATAGGGTCATAT